>OY282560.1:254065686-254201146 GCA_958295665.1 Tipula vernalis
TGAACGGCCGACATTAGAAGCCGGCGCTTGCTCGCTTTCGGGCCCCCAACATTAGCCATTAGTCGACTCAGCGCTGTAACTCCCTTCGCAGCCTTGTCTGCTGTCCGACGAATCTGCTCAAAAAAGTTGAGTTTGGAGTGAATCATAATCCCCAGGTATTTTGCCGCTGATTTGGTTTCCACCACCTCCCTGCCAATCCACATGGGTAAAATCGTTTGGCTCCTCCTTTTAGTCAGAATAACAATTTCAGTCTTCTCAAGGGCCAGTGCTAGACCATGCGCCGCCATCCAGCTACTCACGGTCCTCATCACCTGGTTCAACTTCCATTGGGCCTGTTTAGTATCCCGGGCAGCAATAAGCGCCGCGACATCATCAGCATACCCGACTAAATGTGTCTCCTCAGGCATCTCAGCTCTCAGCAGGCCATCATAAAAATGCGTTCCAAAGGTCAGGTCCTAGAACCGACCCCTGGGCCGCTCCCGCGGTGACTCTCATCTTCTTCTGCCCCTCTTCCGTCTCGTACAGTATGCTACGATCGTTGAGATAATCATTCAGAATACGCAATAAATATTCCGGTACCTGAAACGTGTGCTCAAGTACGCTAATCATGTCTCTCCAAGCCGCGGTGTTGAAGGCATTCCTCACATCCAGTGTCACCAGAAGGACAATCCGCTTTGAGAAGTGATTGTGACTCTCAGCCCTTCTAACTGCCGAAACAACCTCTTGGATAGCATCAATTGTAGATCGCCCCCACTCTAAAACCGTACTGCCTTGGCGACAGATCACCCGCAGCCTCTATCGCAGCCTTTAGTCTCTCCCTGATTAGTCTTTCCAGGACCTTACCCGCAGCATCGAGCATGCATAAGGGTCTGTAGGATGAAGGTAAGCCAGGGTCACTCTTACCCTTCCTAATCAACACCAACCGTGCACGCTTCCAGCAGGAGCTAAAGACCCCAGACACCAAGCACGAGTTGTACATCTCCAGCAACAGAGCTGGCTCTTGCCGAAAGACCATCTTCAGCACTTCCCCGGGTATCCCGTCCGGCCCGGGAGCTTTCTTGTCCTTGCCAGCCAATACCGCCTTTTCTAATTCGTCTTCGGAGAAGAGGGGGACATTTATTGCCCGTCCACAGCTAGTCATAGGTCTCTCGGGGTGGCTAAGGAAGAGGCCCTTGATAATTTTCTCCATCGTAGCCGAGTCCATTACGCCAGTCGGTTTCTGAGCTCCAAGCTTTTTTGTGACAATTTTATAGCCAAGCCCCCATGGATCTTGGTCTATATCCTCAGCCAGTCTCTTCCAGCAGGCCGCCTTACTGCGGTTTATGGCCCATCGTAGCTGCTTCCTGGAACTTTTATGCTCTGCCGATATGAGGTTTGCCTCAGAGCGGTTTTTTGCACGCTGTGCCCTACGCCGTAACATAAGGCATCTCTTGCGTAACTCCGAAATTTCGGTTGTCCACCAATATACTGTTGGCTTGTCATGGCGCGGTTTTTTCCGTGGCATGGATACTTCACAAGCGGAATTGATCAGGCGCATTGTAGAAGCCACAAGGTTATCGGTTATCGACCTTTCATCCCTACTTCTCGTCCCTGTTCTCTGTACACCTCTCGCCAGCTCTTCTTTGAACTTCTCGGTATCCATCTTTTGCAGATTCCATCGCACGGTTTATCCCGCAATGGATTTTGTTTTTTACCGCCAACCTCAAATGTAATGTATTGGTGGTCGCTCCCTGTGTAGTCCTCCATGACAACCCAGCCTTGGACGAGTGGCACTAAGGATTCGGATGCCAGAGTGATGTCTGGGATTGTCTCGGTATATCCCGGCCGGCGAAAAGTCGTAACAGAACCGATGTTCACCACTAATAGTCCTGTTCTCGCTGCCATCTCAAGAATGCGACTTCCTCTGACGTCCGGCTGTGGCATCCCCCACTCGATAGCCCTCGCATTGAAATCGCCAGCTACGACGACCCGTCCAGCCACCCTAAGAATTTCGTCCTCTAAGGCGTCCAGCTTTGCCTGGAAGTCCGCGCTTGCCTCGTTTGGGGTAAAGTAACAGCTGAAATACTTTACCTCCATGTACTCGACCCAAACAAACCCTCTGCCTACTCCATATCCCGTAAGCTGCTGTGTTCCATCCGGAACCCAAATGGCGGCAGTACCAAGAAGGTCAGTGTACCACAGTGCGGCCCCCTTATCCTGATACTGCTCGCTTAGGAGCAGCATATCAATCTTTTTCTCGGCGACCAACTGATACAAAAGTTGATCGGCAGTTTTGCTTCGATGCATATTTCCCTGTAGGATGCGCGTCATAAGTTGTCTTTTGCGGCCTGTAGTGCGTCCCGATACACGGCGCATTTACCTGAACCCGGGACATGGCGTAGATCTCCACTTGCCCCTCCCCTCTCTGAGCAAAGTATGCACTGGTTCACAACGGTGCAGCCTTTCGCCTTATGCCCGGCTGCCAAGCACCTGAAACACAGCTTGCTTCTATCTGGCCCTTTACAATCTTTGGCAATATGACCATAGCTAGAGCATCTAAAGCATCGTGTTACAACCGCCCTTCTCCTTACTCGGCAATACACCCAGCCAATTTTAATTTTACCCTGCTTTAGGAGCTTTGACGCCCACTTGTCCCGCATTTCGACGACAGCCACTTTCTGGTCCCTAGAGCTCGGGAAGACGGTTACTGTTTGATCCTCTAGCTCTGGGATTTCTCGTTTTAGTGCTGCTTCTACCTCGGCACTTTTTGTATAGCAGTCCAGGTCGCGTATTTCCAATGATACCTTAGACTCAAGGCTATGCAGACTAGCCTTGTCTCCCAAGGCCTTTTTTAATGCTCCGCAAAATCCATCTCTGCTTCTGTTTCTTGGTCCAAATTCAAGCAGAACGCAGCCGGCCCTGGTTCGCCGGATGGCCTTGATGTCTGCCTCAGTTTCCTCCGGATTAACTTTACTGCGAATCTCACCAAGTATTTCCGCGTAAGATTTGTCTCCCGCTGGTCTTATCAGGAGCGCATCAGCTCGACTCTTGCGCGGCCTTCTGCGCTTTCTTTTCGTTGGGTTTGCTTGGATGATAACAGCAGGCAGAGTCGAGCTACTATCTCTAGCTGCCTTCTGCCTCTCTCCTTCTTTCGCCGCAAGCTTTCGCAGTCTTCCGCTTCTCTTCGACTCCTGTATTTTCCACTGGCTTCCAGGCGTGTCCTCCATATTGGATATTATTTCATTTTGCTCTTTAGCTATTCCGTTTTTAGCTCTTTTTTCCTTGTTCTCCTCCGCCGGGCTTAAAGCGGGCCGTTTTTGCCTAACTGTTTGAGGAGTTTCAGAGCCACTCTTTCCAACAAGGTGTTGTTGTTTCGACCCAGTCGTGGTAGGCACTAGAGCTTCAGCCGCTCTTGCCTTAATTCTGCTACTGGCCAGGGCATCAAATGCATCCTGCAGTTCCAGGATCCCATTCTTCACTTCGTTGGATATGTTTTTCTGCTTTACAGTGGCAGTTTGCATTTTCCTCATAATCTGTCTGATCCTGACCATCAGCTTGTCTTCTTCCTCTCGCGTCTCAGGAATGTAAGGATGCCTGTCAAAGATATGCGCTTCAGACCTGGTCACCTCCTTTCCTCGTTCCGAATTGCCATCTTTGCCTTCGCTAACCACACTGGTGCTCTGTACTGGTGCGGCGTTCTCTTTCTCTTGTGCAGATAGCATTTTGTCCTCAAATCCCTGACTTCCCCTTTCTGGTGATTGCGGCGGTGTCCTTAGCAGACAGCCACTTCTTCTAAACGGGCTTCCCGAGCCACCTAAACCCCCAAAACTGCTCGTCGCAGCTTGGCTGCCCACTGCAGCTCCCAAGAGATCTGCGGGTATAGCGGTGTTCTCACTAGATCTTCCATTTACTATGTTTGTTTGTTTATTTTTTTGTTCCATAATTGTTCCCACGAGTAGCACGAGAAATAACGGTCACCTATGACAGAGCTCTGCGTTATCATAGGAAGGCTATGGGTTTAAACCGAATGTCGCCAAATTCGGAGTTCACATACTAGCGACTAAGCACCCCCTTAGCCATGCAGCTATCGGCGCATGTAGTGTCACCTTAGCTTGGGTGTGCTAGCTTTTGGTCCACCCCAAGTAATTGGTTTCCCCGGTACCTGCCATATCTGGCGGGCTGTCCCCTATCCGCCACCTGGGGAGGCGCCCGATGGGGGAACTAGCCAACCCCACACGGGAATAATTAATAATTAATAATTAATAATTAATAATTAATAATTAATAATTAATAATTAATAATTAATAATTAATAATTAATAATTAATAATTAATAATTAATAATTAATAATTAATAATTAATAATTAATAATTAATAATTAATAATTAATAATTAATAATTAATAATTAATAATTAATAATTAATAATTAATAATTAATAATTAATAATTAATAATTAATAATTAATAATTAATAATTAATAATTAATAATTAATAATTAATAATTAATAATTAATAATTAATAATTAATAATTAATAATTAATAATTAATAATTAATAATTAATAATTAATAATTAATAATTAATAATTAATAATTAATAATTAATAATTAATAATTAATAATTAATAATTAATAATTAATAATTAATAATTAATAATTAATAATTAATAATTAATAATTAATAATTAATAATTAATAATTAATAATTAATAATTAATAATTAATAATTAATAATTAATAATTAATAATTAATAATTAATAATTAATAATTAATAATTAATAATTAATAATTAATAATTAATAATTAATAATTAATAATTAATAATTAATAATTAATAATTAATAATTAATAATTAATAATTAATAATTAATAATTAATAATTAATAATTAATAATTAATAATTAATAATTAATAATTAATAATTAATAATTAATAATTAATAATTAATAATTAATAATTAATAATTAATAATTAATAATTAATAATTAATAATTAATAATTAATTTTTTTTTTTTTTTTTTTTTTTTGTGGGGGAGGTGAAAATGCATTTACGCACATCGTGCCGGACTCCCGTTTCCGGACTACCGACTAAAAACACCTCCCCATACTTCAATAACTAGCCTGGGACCGTTGTTCACATTACTTCAAGCTAGTTAATGTTTCCTATGCTCCATTCGAGCTACCTCCTTGTCTATGAGCCGCTATCAAGGTCAACTTTCTTTCGCCGCAAGATGTTTTCCACGTAGTGTGCCACCCGCTCCCACTCGTGCAACCCCCGGAGCATGATCTCCACGGCAGTCTGCACAGACCATAGTCCCACCTCCGTCTCCAGCAAATTCCTTTGATCCACCCAGTTTGGACACGAAAAAAAACGTGTGCTCCGCGTCGTCCAGACTGCCTGGGCAGTAAAGACATTCCGCCGAATTAACCTTCCGCATCCTGTGAAGGTACGATCGAAAGTAGCCATGGCCGCTCAGAAACTGGGTCAAAAAATACCCAACCTCACCGTGCCCCCGCTCGGTCCAATCGCTAACACTCACAATGAGCCTTGCTGTCCATCTCCCTCTTCCGTCAGTTTCCCAAACAGCTTGCCAGCACTCCATGGTGCGGGCCCTCTCCTCCAAGCTTGCTGTTTCTCTGCTTGTGTTTGGGTGTCTGAGATAAACAGCCCTCCGTTCCTTGGCCAGTAGCTCAATCGGAGCGACCCCAGCTATCACCAATACCGCCACTTCGGAGACCGTACGATAGGCCGAGGCTACCCGCAGTGCGCTCCTTCTTTGAACTTGTGCTAACCGCTTCCGGTACATCTCCCTGCTAAGCGTCTCAGCCCATATCTCTGCTCCATAGAGGAGGACCGATTGCACGGCTGACATTGAGAGCCGGCGCTTACCAGCCTTCGGACACCAACATTAGCCATCAGCCGACTTAAGGCTGTTACTCCCTTAGCTGCTTTATCCGCCGTCTGCCGGATCTGCTCACAAAAATTGAGTTTTGAGTCGATCGTGATCCCAAGATATTTTGCCGCATGTTTGGTTTCCACCACTTCCCTGCCAATCCACATGGGTATGATTGTTTGGGTCCTCTTTTTCGTCAGAATGACAATTTCGGTCTTTTCGAGGGCCAATGATAGACTATGCGCCGCCATCCAGCTCCTCACGGTCCTCATGACCTGGTTCAGCTTCAATTGGGCCTGTTTGGTATCCCGGGCAGCAATAAGCGCCGCGACATCGTCCGCATACCCAACCAAAAGAGTCTCCTCTGGCATTTCAGCTCGCAGCAGGCCATCATAAAATGCGTTCCAGAGGTCAGGTCCCAGGACCGACCCCCTGGGCCACTCCCGCGGTGACTGCCATCTTTTTCCACCCTTCCTCAGTCTCGTAGATTATGCTGCGATCACTCAGATAATCGTTTAGAATACGCAGTAAATATTCCGGTATCTGAAACGTCTGCTCAAGTGCGCTAATCAAATCCCTCCAAGCCGCGGAATTGAAGGCATTTCTCACGTCCAGGGTCACCAAAAGCACTACCCGCTTAGAGAAGTGATTATGACTTTCAGCCCTCTTAACTGCCATAACAACTTCTTGGATCGCATCAATTGTGGACCGCCCTACCCTGAAACCATACTGCCTAGGCGAGAGATCACCCGCAGCAACTATCGCAGCATTTAGTCTCTCTTTAATCAACCTTTCCAGAATCTTACCCGCATTATTAAGCATGCATAATGGCCTGTGGGATGATGGCAAGGTGGGGTCACCCTTACCCTTACTAATAAGCACCAACCGTGCACTCTTCCAACAGGAGCTAAAGACCCCCGACACCAAGCATGAGTTGTACATATCCAGCAACAGCTGCGGCTTTTGGCGAAAAACCATCTTTAGCACCTCGCCGGGTATCCCGTCCGGTCCAGGAGCTTTCTTGTCCTTCCCCGCCAATATAGCTTTTTCTAACTCCTCCTCAGTAAAAAGGGGGGATATCTATTGCCCGTTCGCAGTCAGTCCTGGGTCTCTCTGGATGGCTAGGAAAGAGGCCCCTAATGATTCCCTCCATCATGGTCGCGTCCATTACCCCAGTCGGCTTCTGGGCTCCAAGCTTCTGCGTAACTAATTTGTATCCTAACCCCCATGGATCTTTGTCGATATCTTCGACAAGTCTCCTCCAGCAGTCAGCCTTACTGCGGTTTATGGCCCATCGTAGGTGTTTCCTAGCGCTTTTATGCTCTGCCGATGTCAGGTTTGCCTCAGAGCGGTTTTTTTGCCCGTTGTGCCTTGCGCCGAAGCATAAGGCATTTCTTACGTAGTTCCGAGATTTCGGGTGTCCACCAGTATGCTGTAGGCTTGTCATGGCGTGGTTTTTTCCGTGGCATTGATTTTTCGCAAGCGGAAGTGATAAGGCGCATTGTAGAAGCCACCAGGGTCTCCGATGCCGATCTTTCATCCGTATTTCCCGTACTTCTTGTTCTCTGCACACCTCTCGCCAGCTCTTCTTCGAACCGCCCGGTGTTCATCTTTTGAAGATTCCACCTCACCGGTTTATCCCGCACTGGATTCTGTTTTTTACCGACAACCTCAAAGGAAATGTATTGGTGGTCACTCCCTGTGTAGTCCTCCATAACTGCCCATCCTTGGACGAGTGGCACTAAAGCCTCAGCCGCAAGAGTGATGTCTGGGATCGTCTCAGTATATCCTGGCCGACGAAAAGTTGTAACAGAGCCACTGTTTACAACCAAGAGACCTGTTCTTGAAGCCATCTCCAGAATGAGTCTTCCTCTAGTGTCCGGCCGTGCCATCCCCCACTCGATAGCCCTAGCGTTAAAGTCCCCAGCTACGACGACTCGTCCCGCCACTCTAACCACTTCGTCCTCTAAGGCGTCCCAGCTTTTCCTGGAAATCAGCGATAGCCTCATTTGGGGTAAAGTAACAGCTGAAGTAGGCAACCTCCCTGTTCTTGACCCAAACGAACCCTCTGCCTGCTCCAAAGCTCGTAATGTGCTGTGCCCCCCGCCGGAACCCATATGGCGGCAGTACCAAGAAGGTCAGAGTACCACGATGCAGACCCCTTACTCTGATACTGCTCGCTAATGAGCACCATGTCGATTTGCTTCTCGGCGACCAACTGGTGCAAAAGTTGATCGGCGATTTTGCTCCGGTGCATATTTCCCTGGAGTATCCGCATCATCGTAGTCGGTTTTTTACGGCCTGCAGTGCTTCCCGATACACGGTGCATTTACCAGACCCTGGGACATGGCATATATCTTCACTTCCTATTTTTCTCTCCGTGCAGAGTACGCATGGGATCGTGGCGGAGCAAGTTTTTTCCTTATGCCCGGGTTCCAAGCACCTGTAGCACAGCTTGCCCCTGTCTGGTCCCTTGCATTCTCTCGCTATATGGCCATAGCCAGAGCATTTGTAGCAGCGCCGTAACAACCGCCCTTCTCCTCACCCGGCAATACAACCAGCCAATTTTAATCCTACCCTGGCTTAGAAGTTTTAACGCCCACTTGTCCGGGATTTCCACAACGGCCACTTTCTGGTCCCTTGAGCTCGGGAAAACACTCACTTTCAATTCCTCTACATCAGGGAATTCTCGTTTTACTGCTGTTTCTACCTCTTCCCTTTCTGTAAAACAGTCCAGGTCGCGTATCTCCAGGGATATCTTTGACTCAAGGCTAACTACACTAGCCTTGTCTCCCAGTGCCACTTTTAATGCCCCGCAAAAAACACCTTTGTTCTTGCTGTTTGGTCCAAGTTCCAGAAGGACGCCGCCAGCTCTGGTCTGTCGGATGGCCATTATGTCCGCCTCGGTTTCCTCTGGCTTAACTTTACTGCGGATTTCCCTCAATATTTCTGAGTATGATTTGCCTTCCGCCCGGTCTTATAAGGAGTGCGTCGGGTCGGCCCTTGCGCGGCCTTCTACGCTTTCCCTTCCTTGATCTTACTTGGGTGGTCACGGCAGGCCGTGTCGAGGTGGACACATGAGGATTAGTCGTGGACTTGGTACTCCCCGTCCTCACGTTCTCCGCTGCCTTCGCCTCCAGGTTTTCCCGTCTTTTCTCCCTCTTTGACCTTTGTTTTTCCCAGGCCCCCTTCCACTGCACTATGTGATGCTTCGTCCCTCACCCTCTTCTCCTGCTGTCTATGCAGGTCTGCCGGGCTTGTAGCGGGTCTCTTCTGGCTTCCCTCTGGAGTTCCAACATTTTGGTGCAGCTCGATAACTTTAGCTGGTTCAGCTTCGGACCTCCTCTGTATATAGATACCATGTGCCATGGCGCTAAACAGCTCTTCAAGTTCGACCAGTCCCACTTTAATGTCATTGGAGACATTTGTTTGCCGTCTGGTTGCAGCCTTCATCTTGCTGATGATGCTCCTGCCCCTCTGCAGCAGCTCTTCCTGCTCCGTCCAGTTCACCGGAGTGCAAGGCCGTTCCGTCACTGGCATTTCATCACTGCTCGGTAGAGCATCATTCCCCTTCCCTGTGTTCCCTGAGTTTACTTCCGTTTCCGTTTTATTAGGTGGAGGGGTCCTCTGTACCAATCCGCTCCTTCCAAAGACGGTTTCATCCGTACTGGTTAAATCCACCATTTCGCCATGTAAATTCATGGAGCTTGCTGCTTCTTGTGATGCTATTCGAGAAGCATCGTTCTCATTTCCGCTAATTATTTGTTTGTCTTTATTCATTTCTAATCCCACGAGTAGCACGAGAAAAAACGGTCACCTATGACAGAGCTCTGCGTTATCATAGGAAGGCTATGGGTTTAAACCGAATGTCGCCAAATTCGGAGTTCACATGCTAACGACTAAGCACCCCCTTAGCCACGCAGCTGTCGGCGCATGTAGTGTCACCTTAGCTTGGGGTGTGCTAGCTTTTGGTCCACCCCGAGTATTTGATTTCCCCGGTACCTGCCATATCTGGCGGGCTGTCCCCTATCCGCCACCTGGGGAGGCACCCGATGGGGGAACTAGCCAACCCCACACGGGCCAACCCCACACGGGCGTGTCCTCCATATTGGATATTATTTCATTTTGCTCTTTAGCTATTCCGTTTTTAGCTCTTTTTTCCTTGTTCTCCTCCGCCGGGCTTAAAGCGGGCCGTTTTTGCCTAACTGTTTGAGGAGTTTCAGAGCCACTCTTTCCAACAAGGTGTTGTTGTTTCGACCCAGTCGTGGTAGGCACTAGAGCTTCAGCCGCTCTTGCCTTAATTCTGCTACTGGCCAGGGCATCAAATGCATCCTGCAGTTCCAGGATCCCATTCTTCACTTCGTTGGATATGTTTTTCTGCTTTACAGTGGCAGTTTGCATTTTCCTCATAATCTGTCTGATCCTGACCATCAGCTTGTCTTCTTCCTCTCGCGTCTCAGGAATGTAAGGATGCCTGTCAAAGATATGCGCTTCAGACCTGGTCACCTCCTTTCCTCGTTCCGAATTGCCATCTTTGCCTTCGCTAACCACACTGGTGCTCTGTACTGGTGCGGCGTTCTCTTTCTCTTGTGCAGATAGCATTTTGTCCTCAAATCCCTGACTTCCCCTTTCTGGTGATTGCGGCGGTGTCCTTAGCAGACAGCCACTTCTTCTAAACGGGCTTCCCGAGCCACCTAAACCCCCAAAACTGCTCGTCGCAGCTTGGCTGCCCACTGCAGCTCCCAAGAGATCTGCGGGTATAGCGGTGTTCTCACTAGATCTTCCATTTACTATGTTTGTTTGTTTATTTTTTTGTTCCATAATTGTTCCCACGAGTAGCACGAGAAATAACGGTCACCTATGACAGAGCTCTGCGTTATCATAGGAAGGCTATGGGTTTAAACCGAATGTCGCCAAATTCGGAGTTCACATACTAGCGACTAAGCACCCCCTTAGCCATGCAGCTATCGGCGCATGTAGTGTCACCTTAGCTTGGGTGTGCTAGCTTTTGGTCCACCCCAAGTAATTGGTTTCCCCGGTACCTGCCATATCTGGCGGGCTGTCCCCTATCCGCCACCTGGGGAGGCGCCCGATGGGGGAACTAGCCAACCCCACACGGGAATAATTAATAATTAATAATTAATAATTAATAATTAATAATTAATAATAATTAATAATTAATAATTAATAATTAATAATTAATAATTAATAATTAATAATTAATAATTAATAATTAATAATTAATAATTAATAATTAATAATTAATAATTAATAATTAATAATTAATAATTAATAATTAATAATTAATAATTAATAATTAATAATTAATAATTAATAATTAATAATTAATAATTAATAATTAATAATTAATAATTAATAATTAATAATTAATAATTAATAATTAATAATTAATAATTAATAATTAATAATTAATAATTAATAATTAATAATTAATAATTAATAATTAATAATTAATAATTAATAATTAATAATTAATAATTAATAATTAATAATTAATAATTAATAATTAATAATTAATAATTAATAATTAATAATTAATAATTAATAATTAATAATTAATAATTAATAATTAATAATTAATAATTAATAATTAATAATTAATAATTAATAATTAATAATTAATAATTAATAATTAATAATTAATAATTAATAATTAATAATTAATAATTAATAATTAATAATTAATAATTAATAATTAATAATTAATAATTAATAATTAATAATTAATAATTAATAATTAATAATTAATAATTAATAATTAATAATTAATAATTAATAATTAATAATTAATAATTAATAATTAATAATTAATAATTAATAATTAATAATTAATAATTAATAATTAATAATTAATAATTAATAATTAATAATTAATAATTAATAATTAATAATTAATAATTAATAATTAATAATTAATAATTAATAATTAATAATTAATAATTAATAATTAATAATTAATAATTAATAATTAATAATTAATAATTAATAATTAATAATTAATAATTAATAATTAATAATTAATAATTAATAATTAATAATTAATAATTAATAATTAATAATTAATAATTAATAATTAATAATTAATAATTAATAATTAATAATTAATAATTAATAATTAATAATTAATAATTAATAATTAATAATTAATAATTAATAATTAATAATTAATAATTAATAATTAATAATTAATAATAATAATTAATAATTAATAATTAATAATTAATAATTAATAATTAATAATTAATAATTAATAATTAATAATTAATAATTAATAATTAATAATTAATAATTAATAATTAATAATTAATAATTAATAATTAATAATTAATAATTAATAATTAATAATTATAATTAATAATTAATAATTAATAATTAATAATTAATAATTAATAATTAATAATTAATAATTAATAATTAATAATTAATAATTAATAATTAATAATTAATAATTAATAATTAATAATTAATAATTAATAATTAATAATTAATAATTAATAATTAATAATTAATAATTAATAATTAATAATTAATAATTATAATTATAATTAATAATTAATAATTAATAATTAATAATTAATAATTAATAATTAATAATTAATAATTAATAATTAATAATTAATAATTAATAATTAATAATTAATAATTAATAATTAATAATTAATAATTAATAATTAATAATTAATAATTAATAATTAATAATTAATAATTAATAATTAATAATTAATAATTAATAATTAATAATTAATAATTAATAATTAATAATTAATAATTAATAATTAATAATTAATAATTAATAATTAATAATTAATAATTAATAAATAATAATAATTAATAATTAATAATTAATAATTAATAATTAATAATTAATAATTAATAATTAATAATTAATAATTAATAATTAATAATTAATAATTAATAATTAATAATTAATAATTAATAATTAATAATTAATAATTAATAATTAATAATTAATAATTAATAATTAATAATTAATAATTAATAATTAATAATTAATAATTAATAATTAATAATTAATAATTAATAATTAATAATTAATAATTAATAATTAATAATTAATAATTAATAATTAATAATTAATAATTAATAATTAATAATTAATAATTAATAATTAATAATTAATAATTAATAATTAATAATTAATAATTAATAATTAATAATTAATAATTAATAATTAATAATTAATAATTAATAATTAATGATTAATAATTAATAATTAATAATTAATAATTAATAATTAATAATTAATAATTAATAATTAATAATTAATAATTAATAATTAATGATTAATAATTAATAATTAATAATTAATAATTATAATTAATAATAATTAATAATTAATAATTAATAATTAATAATTAATAATTAATAATTAATAATTAATAATAATTAATAATTAATAATTAATAATTAATAATTAATAATTAATAATTAATAATAATATTAATAATTAATAATTAATAATTAATAATTAATAATTAATAATTAATAATTAATAATTAATAATTAATAATTAATAATTAATAATTAATAATTAATAATTAATAATTAATAATTAATAATTAATAATTAATAATTAATAATTAATAATTAATAATTAATAATTAATAATTAATAATTAATAATTATAATTAATAATTAATAATTAATAATTAATAATAATAATAATTAATAATTAATAATTAATAATTAATAATTAATAATTAATAATTAATAATTAATAATTAATAATTAATAATTAATAATTAATAATTAATAATTAATAATTAATAATTAATAATTAATAATTAATAATTAATAATTAATAATTAATAATTAATAATTAATAATTAATAATTAATAATTAATAATTAATAATTAATAATTAATAATTAATAATTAATAATTAATAATTAATAATTAATAATTAATAATTAATAATTAATAATTAATAATTAATAATTAATAATTAATAATTAATAATTAATAATTAATAATTAATAATTAATAATTAATAATTAATAATTAATAATTAATAATTAATAATTAATAATTAATAATTAATAATTAATAATTAATAATTAATAATTAATAATTAATAATTAATAATTAATAATTAATAATTAATAATTAATAATTAATAATTAATAATTAATAATTAATAATTAATAATTAATAATTAATAATTAATAATTAATAATTAATAATTAATAATTAATAATTAATAATTAATAATTAATAATTAACCATTAATAATTAATAATTAAAAATTGTTTTTTCTTTAATGAAAACAAGATATTTTAATACTTGTTAATAATTAATAATTAAAAATTAATAGTTAATAATTATTAGGTATTTTTTCATTAATGAAAACGAGATATTTTAATACACTTTTAATAATTCAATAATTAATAATTAATATATTAATAATACTATATATTAATATATTTTTTCAACTATGAAAAGGAGATATTTTAATACAATTTTAATAATTAATAATAAATAATTAATAACTATATTTTCATTAATAAAAACGAGATATTTTAAATAATAATTAATAATTAATAAGTATTTTTTCCTTAGTGAACAATAAATAATACAATTTTAATAATTAATAATCAATAATTAATGAATAATAATTAATTAATCATTAATGAAAACGAGTTATTTTAATATATTTTTAATAATTAATAATCAATAATTAATAATTAATACGAATTTTATTATTAGGGAAAACGAGATATTTCAATACATTTTTAATTATTAATTAATTATTATTGTTCAGAAATGCAACCTGAAATTTAAAACGAACCTGAAAATAAACCACCTACATACATCTCATTTGCTGGGCGGATTTAATCCACACCTGAACATCATAAAGCAGCCGCTAAAACATAAATATTAAATCATTTAACTTTATAATAATTTTTAGAATAATTTGTATACAAACTCATATTGAATCCCAATTATAATCCATAATTTTTCCCATACAGTTTGTATTGTAATCCATAATTTTTCCATCACGTAACTTGACATCCAGTATTATAACCTAAAAACAAAAGAGAACACAGAGAATCATTTGATCACTAAAATAATTACCATTTATACTTATCTGAATTATTTGTCCATCAGCCGCTTCTCTTGTTCCTATAATTTGTTGGCTGAAATTGTTAAAATAATATTTAGTTTAACTTTAGTTTTATATAGAATCATTTAACTTACCAATTTAATTGTTTACCTTTGTTTTGACAGTTCCAATTTGGGTACAAGCCGTGGAATATTATATTAGGTATGATGTTACACGTTCAAAATTTGTACTAAAATTGTAATTGCTCAAATAAGTTTATAATGTCTATCAACAGATGACACTTTGTATATAAATTGGAAATTTTCCGTAAAATATTGCATTGTATAATTTACCTTTCAAAGTGACAGTCGTGTCAAAGAAACCGTGTAGAGTGAACATTAACCTAAAAGAAAATTATAATTTATTAAATAAAAAAATGTTATTAAATTCACCATATTTACTCGAAGTATTTTCCGTAAAAATATTGTTTCTATTTAATCGTAAGAGTGAAGCCAGCGTGAATTTCTTACCCTAAGGAATTCATCATCACATTTACAAAATTTTCAACATTGTGTTTGATCCAGTGAAACCGGATTTATTTATACAAAATAAAATAATTAATATTTTATTTGATCTACACGGATTCCGGTGTGTATTTATTGATCCAAAATAAATCACCATCATACATTTCCGACATCATTTAATGGTCCTTCGAGCCGGATGCGACACGAGGCGAATCTAACCTAAAAAGAAGAGAGACACGTGATTATCAACCAAGAAGATTGTGGGAGTTTTATCGATTCACCATCCAAAGAAGAAAGCATCTACCAATATTCAGGTAACCGTTTTACATCCATTTATTTTTTTTTCCATTCCTTCCGAATTTAATCCAGGCTTTTCGTGATTTGAGTGAAGTTTTCTTTTTTAATTTTTTTTCGATAAAATGCCTCTCGATGACGGTTTAGATCGTCGTAGTGCGCTAATAAAACGTAAGTCCGTGATTAAAGGCCAATTAACTAAAATCTTTAATTTCGTTGATAGTAAGGGTGTGAATTGCAGTTATGACGAATTAAATACCCGCTTGTCCAAGGTAAACGAATTATACAACCAATTTATTTCGGTCGAAGAAATATTATTCCAATTAAAGCCCGAGACGGAATCAGAAATGGAGGAGTTGGATGACCAGTTCTTTCCGCTTGTTTCGAAAATCCAATCATTGATCCGTTCAATTAACCTTCAGCCAGTTCCCAAATTGGATGATAGCGTCGACCATTCTGTGCACGGCAACAATTTTAAATCCGATTTCAAATTACCAAGACTATCGTTCCCGATATTTGACGGCAATTATAAGTATTGGCAATCATTCCATGACATTTTCATTTCAACGGTCCATGAAAACACATCGTTGTCACCCGCGCAAAAGTTTAAATATCTGTTGGGTCAGTTACGGGGACCAGCGTACGAGTCTGTCTGTCATTTCCGTATAGATGATGCGAACTACGTCGAAGCGTTGAAACGTCTCATAAAGAAATACGACAGAAAGAAAGCAATTGTCGAAACCTATATACGAGAATTTTTGTCGCAACCCAAAATCGGTACGAATCCTTCTTCTGCAAACGTATTGAAACTTTTTGACAAAATAGATGAGACCGTCCGAGGATTGAAGTCGCTTGGCCCGAAGGCAGTTGAACGGGATCCTTGGATCATTTATTTGGCTACAGAGAAACTCGACGAAGAATCAAAACGGATCTGGAAATACGAGACATCAGAAAACGAATTTCCTACCACTGACGAACTGTTAGCATTCTTATCCAAAAGAAGTGATGCAATAGGAGAATCTGGTGCGAAAAGTAGCTACAATCCGCCGAGCTTACCCAGCACGTCCAGATCATTCTATGTAAATCCGCAACCACGTTGTCCGTTATGCACTAACGAACACCATAAATTATTTACTTGCTCTAAATTCCGCAACCAAGACATTGACGCCCGACGAGAACTGATTAAAAGGTTGAATCGGTGCTTTAATTGCCTGAGCGATGAACATATCGTATCCCAATGCAAGAACACTAAAAGCTGCCAAAAATGTAATAAGAGGCATAATTCGCTATTACACATTCCTCAAGCCAGTACTCCTCAAACCAGTACTACATCATGTATGGTTTCGCAAACCCGCCTATTCCGAATCGGGCACCCCACACCGAACTAAATTGTCGTTACCAGAAATTTCGGTTGAGCCGACCAATTCCCAAACCATGGTAGCCAATTACGTTGAGCAAAACCGACGCGTAGTACCCATTCTTCCGACAGCCGAAATCGAAATTGAAGATAGTTTCGGGAATTGGACGAAATTTAGAGCCTTGCTTGATTCGGGGTCAACCCATTCATTTGTGACGGAATCGTGTGTTAACCATTTAAAGGTGCCAAGATCAAAGGCGAACGTGTCAATTGATACATTAAATAATTCACAGGCTGGATCATCAAAGGGAGTATCAATTTTGAAAATCCGTTCATGCGTAGATCACGACTACATTGTCAGTACCAGAGCATATATCCTTCCTTCAATTTGCCCTAGGGTGCCAGTAGAGTATATCGACGAAATTAAGTCCCATTTCAGACATCTCAAACCATTAGCTGACCCCAATTTTACTGCGCCGACTCACATCGATATTTTGCTTGGCTGTGAACACTTGTTCCACGCATTGACTGACGGCAGAGTAGCCCATAAGGACACTTTGATAGCACGAAACAGCCGATTTGGCTGGATTATTGGCGGAAGTTTTAGGTCAGATGAGCCAACTACCCCGAATAAGGGTCAGTTAAGTGTATTGCATATTCAGTTAAAGGACGACTCCTTGGAATGGTCCGGTATAGAGAAATTACTTCAAAGGTTTTGGGAAACGGAGGAGGTCAACACCAAGCCAAGCTTAACCGAAGAAGAGTTTAAATCTGTGAAATTTTTTAATGAGCATGTCAAATTTGAGGGAAATCGTGTATCATTACCGCTGCCGTTCATTCAACGACCACCAAACCTTGGTCACAGTCTTATGCAAGCACAACGAAGATTCTACTTGCTTGAGAAAAAATTGAATTCGGATCCGCCGCTCAGAGAAGCCTACGTTAGCTTTATGAAAGAATACCTAGCTTTGGGACATATGGAAGTTATACCAGATAATGAAATCGCGAAAAAATCTCACCAACTATTCTACCTTCCACACCATGCAGTAATCAGAACCACTAGCAGCACTACCAAGGTCCGAGTAGTGTTCGATGCGTCCGCCAAGTCCACCTCCGGCGAGTCATTGAACAATAATCTAATAGTAGGCCCTACTATCCAGGATAATCTATCTGACTTACTCATCCGATTCCGTAAGCATAAATTTGTTGTGTCAGCTGACATCGAAAAGATGTTCAGGCAAATTCGTATCCATCCAAATGATCGAGATTACCAGAGAATCATTTGGCGTGAAAATCCGCAGTCAGCAATCCAACACTACCGCTTATCCACAGTCACTTATGGTACTAGTCCCGCGCCGTTTCTGGCCACTCAAACACTCCATTATCTTGCAGATAAATTCAGTGCCGAATATCCAATTGGCTCCGATATTCTAAAGCTACACTTTTACATGGACGACCTAATGTCTGGCGGAGAAACTTTAGAAGCAACATTACAACTGCAAGGGGAAATAATAAACTTGCTCAATCAAGGAGGCTTTAAATTACGAAAGTGGTCCGCAAACCATCCCACCTTATTGGAATCCATTCCAATTGAAAACCGAGAACTTACCTCTTGGGAAATATCCGATGAATGCAAAACCATATCAGTACTCGGCATAAATTATGACCCTATCCACGATAATTTCTTTTTCCGATTGTCTTTACCAAATACAATCAAATTCACCAAGAGGTCATTTTTATCGGAGACCGCTCGAATCTTTGACCCGTTAGGTCTATTATCACCTGTAACAATCCGGTTAAAGATTATGTTCCAGTCGCTGTGGGTGAAGGGCATTGGCTGGGACGATGAGCTCCCTCGAGATATTTCAGAGGAATGGTGTTTCATTCGAGATCAACTTACCGAATTAACCAATGTAAAGTTTCCACGATACATACAGGTACGACTGTGCACACCAATTTAATTGCAGCCAAAACTAAGGTAGCCCCAGTTAAGGTTGTTTCGATCCCACGTCTGGAGCTAAACGCTGCTGCTTTATTAGTTCGTCTTTTAGAATCTGTCCAAAAATCATTGCGCTTGTCCAATCATCCCAAAATCTATTAGTACACAGATTCCACAATCACGCTGGATTGGTTATCTAAGCCTCCTAACACATGGAAAACATTCATAGCAAATCGCACATCCAAAATTCTTACATGTACGAACCGAAACCAATGGCATCATGTCTCGTCCAAGGAAAATCCTGCGGATTGCGCGACGAGAGGTATGTTACCGAAAGAATTCCGTCACCAGAAGTCCTGGTTTAAGGGTCCCGAATTCCTACTTAATCACTCCTTTAGTCCTCCGGGTGAAAAGATAAGGCTTCAACTACCTTCTTACAACAATCGAGAATTCAGCTGCAAGCTCTCCGCGACACCGAAACGTGAATCCATTATTGAGGAGATAATGGAAGGGAGAGCAAACTATCGAAAACTAACAAGAATAATATCATTACTGTTAAGATTCAGCAGAAACTTAAAACTAAGCCCTCATCGCCGCGCATTAGATTCATTGAGAGTATCCGAGATACGCGAGGCAGAGTTTACAATATTTCGCGATATCCAGGAAGGGATTTATACTAACGAAATCCGATCCTTAAAAACGTCAAAACCATTACCAATTAATTCTAATCTGATTTCTTTTTTTCCATTTTTGGACGGCCACGGGCTGCTACGAGTTGGCGGCAGATTGGATCACTCAAATGTATCATATGATATGAAACACCCTGTGATATTACCAGCATGTCATGCAATAGTCGAGCAAATGGTAAGGGAATTACACATCAAGCATCTGCATAGCGGACCGAAGTTACTTATGAGCAGCATTGCCCAAAGATTCATGATTCCCCGCGCCAGGAATCTAATAAGGCGCATAATCCACCAATGCATAATTTGTCGGCGACATCGGGCTGAAATTCAACAGCAACTCATGGGTCAACTGCCATCTTGCAGAGTAAATCCTACCGCAAGAGCGTTCGTGCAAACTGGCATCGATTTGGCTGGCCCCTTCACCCTAAAAACACATCGTTCCCGAGGAAGTAAAACGTACAAGTCATACGTAGTTATCTTCGTTTGTATGGCAACTAAGGCCACAACTCTAGATTTAGTAACAGACATGAGCACTGACAGTTTCCTGGCAGCCTTAAGACGATTTTGTGCCGTTCGTGGAATACCTACCGATTTGTATTGTGACAACGGCACAAACCTAGTTGGAGCAAAAAGGGAATTAACCAGATTCTATACGGAGTACCTAACCCAAGCAGCAAAATCAAACATACTTAGTTGGTGCACCGATCAAAAAATACAATGGCATTTTATTCCCCCAGCGGCTCCTACATTTGGTGGATTGTGGGAAGCCGCAGTAAAAGCTACCAAGTTCCATCTACGTCGCGTGATTGGAGAATCCATACTCACCTACGAAGAGTACATTACTTTTCTTAAGCAGATTGAGGCCCTTCTTAATTCCCGGCCTCTAGAGGATCTTCATGATGGCGATTACAACCCTTTAACTCCCAGCCACTTCCTAATTGGTCAACCAATGACTCTATTACCAGAACCAGATGTCTCAACAATAAAAATCAATCGGTTAAGCAGATGGCAATTACTTCAGTCCCTATTACAGGGCTTTTGGAACCGATGGTCATTGGAATATATGACTTCGTTAAACAAATTAAATAAATGGCACACACCGAACCACCAAATAAAAATTGGAAATCTAGTGCTTCTCCGTGATCAACACGTAACCCCATCAAAATGGCCATTAGCACGGATTTATGATGTACATCCTGGAAAGGATAACCTAATTCGGGTTATTACCGTCAAACTTCCAAATGGCAAACTACTGAAACGACCAATAACCAAAATAAGTCTTCTACCAAGTTTTGACTCTAAGGAGTCAACCGCGGCGATATGTTCAGAAATGCAACCTGAAATTTAAAACGAACCTGAAAATAAACCACCTACATACATCTCATTTGCTGGGCGGATTTAATCCACACCTGAACATCATAAAGCAGCCGCTAAAACATAAATATTAAATCATTTAACTTTATAATAATTTTTAGAATAATTTGTATACAAACTCATATTGAATCCCAATTATAATCCATAATTTTTCCCATACAGTTTGTATTGTAATCCATAATTTTTCCATCACGTAACTTGACATCCAGTATTATAACCTAAAAACAAAAGAGAACACAGAGAATCATTTGATCACTAAAATAATTACCATTTATACTTATCTGAATTATTTGTCCATCAGCCGCTTCTCTTGTTCCTATAATTTGTTGGCTGAAATTGTTAAAATAATATTTAGTTTAACTTTAGTTTTATATAGAATCATTTAACTTACCAATTTAATTGTTTACCTTTGTTTTGACAGTTCCAATTTGGGTACAAGCCGTGGAATATTATATTAGGTATGATGTTACACGTTCAAAATTTGTACTAAAATTGTAATTGCTCAAATAAGTTTATAATGTCTATCAACAGATGACACTTTGTATATAAATTGGAAATTTTCCGTAAAATATTGCATTGTATAATTTACCTTTCAAAGTGACAGTCGTGTCAAAGAAACCGTGTAGAGTGAACATTAACCTAAAAGAAAATTATAATTTATTAAATAAAAAATTGTTATTAAATTCACCATATTTACTCGAAGTATTTTCCGTAAAAATATTGTTTCTATTTAATCGTAAGAGTGAAGCCAGCGTGAATTTCTTACCCTATGGAATTCATCATCACATTTACAAAATTTTCAACATTGTGTTTGATCCAGTGAAACCGGATTTATTTATCCAAAATAAAATAATTAATATTTTATTTGATCTACACGGATTCCGGTGTGTATTTATTGATCCAAAATAAATCACCATCATACATTTCCGACAATTATTAAAAACGTATTAAATTATCTCGTTTTCGTTAATGAAAAAATACATCAACGAATTAAGATTTGTTTTTATAAAATGAAATAAAATAAGCCTTTTTTAATTCATTTTCAAAATGAATTAAGGTATTTGTTTTAAAAATGAAATAAAATAAGCCTTCCTTTATTCATTTTTGAGTTTTCTCATTTTCCTAAATCGCTTTTTTTAATTCATAATTCAAAACAAAAAAATGAATTAACATAAGTCGCAGCTGTTCATACAAAAATCAACTTTTTTAATTCATTTTTAAAGAATTTTCTTAATTCATACACCAGTATGTAACAATACAATATTGGACAAGTTTCAACAGTTCAGCAATTTTACTTCAAATTCTTCTAATAATCATATAACAGAAATGGGCAACCTGGGTTTCATTTTATTACACAAAATGTATCGAGCCAAAATGAAATTTAATTCAATTTACTATTTCTCCCGTTATAAAGTACCTACTCTTCAGGACTGGAGTTATATATAAACGAAAATATCTATAGAAAATAAAATCCATAAAGAAATAATATTAAAAAATAAATTGAAATAAAATAAAAATCATAATAAAAATGAAAAATGATCAAAAAATTTTAAAGGAAAAAAATATCAAAAATGATAAATGATTTTGAAACAATAAAATTTATTAGATTTTATTTTTTCGTCTTAAGTTCAATACTCTTGATATATGTATAATAAAAATGAGGAAAAAATGGAATCTCAGAATTTGCGAATCGATATTTTGGAATATTATTACAATATTTACACATAGTTACAGACGATGGCTAATTTAAATAATTTTACGTTTTAAAACGAAATTAAAAATAAATAAATAAATCGGCACCAAAACAATTAATATTTGTGACACAAAAATTAATAAAACAGCGCAATTTAATGAGCACCAAACAAAAATTGGTTGGCATCATAAAAACAAAATATTTTTTTATAATAAAATATAATAAATTGGGCAATATTTATAATTTGTTGGAATTATTGGCAGCCAACACAACAAAATATTTTTGGACATCGAAGTAAAGGTTTTGGGAGACTCATGTTCGTGACGTCACACAATTAGGCCACGTGTTTGTAAAAAATTAGAGAATAAGCGAATGAAACATTTTTTTGTTTTTTTTCTTGTTGTAATTTATACGTCTATTTTAATACTAGAGTTGTGTGTCATCACAAAAGAAATGGTCGTTTGTTTACATATTTAGAGCTAAACTGGTATTAATTAAATCATGAACAGTGAATATGTATATGTCTTTTTGTTAACTAACAAACTAACAATGGGTTTTCATTGTATTATGGGTTATTTATTGTAGCCAACTAGGAATATACATTTGAATATGATATTGAATAAATGTGGCATTCCAAACTGATTTTTAGATGAGATATTGAAATATGGCCAAGTAGGGTGGAACTTGGCTATTTCTCTACTGATTATGATGAAATTCGATTTGTATGATGGAAATGGGATCTTCAAATGATTTTTAGATGAAGTTCTGAAATATGGCCAAGTAGGATGGAACTTGGCTATTTCTCAATTGATTATGATGAAATTCGATTTGTATGAGGGAAATGGGATCTTCAAATTATTTTTAGACGAAGTTCTGAAATATGGCCAAGTAGGATTGAACTTGGCTGTTTCTTAACCGATTATGATGAAATTCGATGTGTATGATGGAAATGGGATCTTCCAGGGCTTCTGTAATGATATTTAGATGAAGTTCTGGAATATGGCCTATTTAGAAGGAGCTCCGTTAATTCTCAACCGGTTAAGGTAAAATTCGACTAATACGATAGAAATGGGATTATAAAATGGTATTTAGAAGAAGAACCGGAAAATAGACAAGTATGATGGAACTTGGCTATTTCTTAGCAGAATATGATGAAATTCGATACGTGCGATAGAAATGTGATTTTGAATGACTTTTAGATGTAGTTCTGGAATATGGCCAATTAGGATGGAACTTGGCTATTTCTTAACCGATTATGATGAAATTCGACTTGTACGATGGAAATGGGGTCTACAAATGATTTTTATATGAAGTTCTGGAATAAGACCAAGTAGGAATGAAATTGGTAATTTAACATCTTGAACGTTACATTATACATGATACATAATCTCATTTAATATACGTATAAAATATAATGTATTAGCGTCTCGGTTAAACGGTATGTGCATCGTATATGATATACAGGACTGGCAAAAAGTTAATAACCGATTATGATGAAATTTCGCATATACAATGGAAATAGGTTTCTAAAATATTTTTTAGAAGAAATTCTGAAATGCGGCTAATTCGAAAGGGAGTCGACAGACCCGCAACTAGAAAGGAATTTGGCCACATCATTTTGGCCGATCATGATGAAATTCAGCATATAAGATTATAAAACCATTTGTTGATGTCCTTTAAGGATTTCTTCTAAAAATCATCAAAAAATCCCGCTTCCACTTGATCAAATCCCAGAACTTTATCTAAAAATTCATTTTAGAACCTAATTTCTATCGTTAGTGCTGAATTTCATTAAAATCGGTTAAGAAATGGACAAGCTCCGTACAAATTGGCCATATTCCAGAACTTCATCTACAAATTATTTTAGGATCACATTTCCATAGTACAAGTCGAATATCATAATAATCGGTTAAGAAATAGCCAAGCAAGTTCCATCCAGAAATAGCCAAGTTCTGTCATACTTGGCCATATTCCAGAACTTCATCTAAGAATCAATTTAGAATGCCACATTTAGTAAGTATCATAAACATATGTAATATGTAATAGTACATAAACTTATTAGGAAACTATGCGGGAAACGTTTATTTTCTATATATCTAGCATAATGTTTTTTATTTATTTGCTACAACAATCACACATTTTGTTTGTATGTACTCACACATAAAAATTGTAAACACAAAAAATAAACAAAAATAAAAGTAGTGAAAAATACGAATTTTTGTTCGATTTGTGTTTTGTATTCTATATACTCGTAGATCAAAGTCAATTCAAAGTCAAACGCAAATCAAAAATAAATTTATGGTAGTAAATAATGTAGTAAGTAGAAATTAACAGCAGAGAGTACGATTTAAAGAGAGTAAGAAGATAAAGTTATTTCAGTTCTACTGTATTTTTCATTTGTTGTTGTTGTTATTTTATTTTTTGAAAATAAATGTTCACGAGACGTCTCGGTATTATATCGTTTTTGGTTAAACTCCAAAAATTTACTTGCTTTTAACATTTAGCTCAAATTTGACCAACTTAACGGCCATAAATTAAAAAATAATGTTACACAATATTGTGCACTACTAAATTCTCCGTCATTTGAGCCATTTTTTGAGGTTTGTGATGTGTATCGTTCAGAAGTTATTTTCATTTTTCTAAACACCTAAAATTGGTTATTCCAAACCTAATTGCAGGGTTGGCTCAACTTTTAGATGTGGGAATTTTTTCTAAAATACTGCCTTCTGTACTATCTTCTTAGTACTACTTACTATAACCCTGTAAGATTTCGTTTCTATTGGAATTATTTACTACTTTTGCACAAAATTTCTGCACTACATATATATCATTCAAGAATATGTTTTTGAATTCTCTTGTGTTTGTTCCAAAATATTATTTCCGTTACCCCTTTATGATTGTTTGTCTATTCAAATTGTTCCAATTATTTAAGCAGTGTTTAAAATAACTGATACATACGAGTAAATATTAAACTACACTATTTTATTTAAACCATTGTGATTATTCAATACCGCAATTTTACCTTCCGCAAATATGTTACGTATTCTCGTCATCGATTTGTGCACATTTGCAGAAAATAAACTCTGTATGTGCATACATGATTTATTACGTGTAATTTGCATTCGTTATACTTGGATTTAATATAATACCAAAAATCTTGTTTCTGAATCTTGAGGTGTAGTTTCTTGTAACCTTGAATAATTCGATTTGAAATTCATTTTCTATTATGTCGTTATATTAAATAAATTGAAAAGATAAAAATATGACATAAGAATGCTAGAGATTTTAATAGAATGGTAAATACTTAAAATGAAAAATGTAAAATATTTCTTACGTATATGTGGTTATAATCTTAACCAAGTTAAAGGTAATTTTGTCGTATAGAAAGAGTCAATAAAGAAAAAAAAAAACGGTCTGATCAAAGAAAATGTTGTTTTTGTAATGTGGTATTAACCACATTTGCGTGTATCTATCTTCCATTTGTTCCCTGTCACCCGAAATTACTCGCATATTTGAACATTTTAATTTTTCATTTACATGTTAGGTATTTTTTTGTGTGACTTTGCAATTAATCATTTATCAATAAACCGTAATGCATCTAAATTTCTTGTTCTTTCGATTATTATTAGGGGACACACACTATTATTAGAATCTCTATTTTCTAAAAATGATAAGCAAGAACGATTACGTCATACCTGGTTTACGATGGGTTTGCAGTTTTTTGTTCTTGCAGTTTATAAATGGATTTTTTAAATACATTTAACTAAGTAACTTTGGACTCCAACTAATAATCTGAGAAATTAAGATCTATCGTGCTTAAGTTACCCTTTAAAAGATTGTTACTATAGATAAATTAAGATATTTAGTAGTTGTTTATATTACTCAAAACGAACTTAATTACTCTACAAGCGTCTTTTATTTAATATTAAATGATACAGTAATTTAACTATGTTATATTTCATCAAGAGATCGGTTGTTTAAACTTCTTTCGTAAGTTTATCAAGTACAATAACATTCTCAAAGCATGTTGATGTACCGGATAGATATAATAGATACGATGAACTGAACTGACTATAAATTAATATAGATTCTTATGAAAACGATTGCTTACCTTTCACAATCTTAAATAATTTGTCAGACTTGTTATCAGGCGTAAAACTTATGAATGCCCTCTTGTCACAATTACTTGGTATTTGTGCATTTAGAGTTCGATTTATAAGATTTTTTTGAGTAATTATTAATTGATAAGATTACATTTTTGGTGCTAATATTACTCTTTCACACAGTCAAGCACCTTTGCAGTGACAGTGAGTGGTAACTGAAATTGCTATACCCAGCAATATACTGTGACAAATATGGCCGGTCGATGGTTCGATGCTCGTCGTAGCCCATTTTTTTGAAATGAAATAAAGTCAAGTGACGTAAAAGTACACAATGTGTTTAATTGTAAAATTCGGACGAACTCAGAAGCCCAGTTTGTAACAAATTGGTATCAGAATTGAGATTTTTCAATCCGGAACAACGCTCCGGAGCGTTACAAGGGCGGCCCCAGTATCTGGATCAACATCAGAATTACAATTGCGGCTCGAAACATTAATGCAGGTGGAGGAAACACGCAGGGAACAAAAGGTGCCAGGTTTAGAAGATCAAAATCGGAGAAGATGTCATCGCAGAACCAGGTTCTCCAAGAATCTCTAACGATAAAGATGTCATCACAGAACCAAGTTCTGTCGTTACATCGCAGCTATCTTCAACAGTTCTTTAACAGTTATGAGCAACGAGGAAGAAAAACTTGAAAAACTTCAAAATGAAGTACTGGAGCTGAATAAAGGAAAGGATACCTTGCGCAGCATAGAGAAGGTAGCGTACAGTGGAACTCATCAGATCACATTCTTGGTCAAATTTCAAAGTGCAATTTACGGCAGCGGCCAAAACTAATAAATGGGACGCGGAGCAGTTATCAAGTGGGTTAATTTTTGCTTTAAGGGGCAAAGCAGCAGATACCATCCAGAGTGTGCTGGAATCGCAAAGGAACTACAAGCAGCTGATGAACGCGTTGGAGTTGCGATACAGAGACTGCCATTTGCAGAAGCTTCACAAAATACAACTACAGAACAGCAGGCAAGCCAAAGGTGAAAGTCTATAACAACTGAAAGCAGAAATAACACCGGTTTGGCTGTGGATGCATTCATCAATGCGGTACGAGATGATACGCTGAAGTTACATCTCGGGACAACGGCTAAGCGAGCTACGCAAAGCGAAGCTCTTATAGGTGCATTGGAATATGAGGCCGCAAAGCAGACGCTCCATCCGGAAACTGCTACATTAAAGAAATTAGAAGTTGCAGACATGAGTCAAATTCAGGCTATGATCAGGGAGTCCTTAAAAGCATTTAAGAAGGAAAGTTCGAGGACAGCAGTATCCGGACCAAGGTGCTACAGGTGCAATAAACGAGGACACTTTGCCAGATCATGCCGAGCTCTAAGAGTAAAACCAGCAGAGCAAAATCGTCGTCCATCATACCAGTGCCAGTAAGGGTTATCAACTCTGAAGGGGGCCCTTTGAGTAGCAACGAAATGAAGTCGTTAAACTCTACCAGTTTTGTGGGGCAAAAGTTGGCCGGATAAATAAAATGATGCAAGACCACTATCATAGTTGCACAGCTAATGCGAAACAACCATAGTCTCGTCGTTGAAGGAACAAAAAAACAGCAGGCCGAGTACGATTACTCTTGACACCGGCGCATAAAAATCCGTGATAAGACCAGACATAGTAACGAGAGAAGTTATTAATCCAGAGATTTGATATCGACTGAAAGCTGCTAACGGAGAGAGCGTACCCGTACAAGGAGAGTGCGATGTTACCGTAAAGACAGGAAGCCTCAATTTTCGTCATAAATTCATTGTGCCTAATGTTATAGACGAATGCTTACTGGGACAGGATTTTAAAACGGAACTCGGAATATCGCTCGACATGAAGGAGTGCTTACTACGATGGCAGAATATTGAAATTCCTCTGGACCTTACTGATTCAGAAAACGAATAAGTCAGAGTTATTCTAAGGGATCATCTGGATATTGGACCAATATGCGAAGCCTTAGCTTATGCATGCGTGGATGGGGATCCTGGAAGTATGAAAGCCAACATACCGAACGAGATTATAGTATGGAAAAAAACTAATATCACTCGGAGCGAACGTTCCTGTCCGAATAATGAACATAACCGAACAAGCTAAACATCTATAGTCCGGTGTCGTCCTAGGGAAAATCCAGGCTGCCAGAGCTAATAAGTGTAAAAGTAATAGCTATCAGTGATGATAAGTGTAAAAGTAATAGCGAGATGAAGAAATAAATTCCGATATTGTGCCTACATCTGAAAGGCGAGCAGTTCTCGATGGCAGTAGGAATGTTGTCAGAGTCCGCCGAGGTATTTCCAAGCAGCAAGAATGAGTACGGCCGAACAGAGGTGGTACAGCACAGAATCAAAATGGGTGTATTTCCCAATTCGACAGGTACCCAGAAGGCTGCCATTGACGTGATAAAATCATTGAGCCATCCAACAGTCCATGGAGTTTATCGGTAGTTCTGGTGCAAAAAAAGACGGGTCAATGAGGTTTTGCGTAGATTATCGAAAACTAAACGATGTCACGAAGAAGAACAGCTACCCGTTACCCAGGATAGATGATTAATTGGACACACTGTCAGAATTAAAGTTATTCAGCACCCTGGACTTCAAAAGTGAATATTGGCAAGTTCCGATTCAAGAAGAAGACCGAGAGAAAACAGCATTTTCTACAGGCACCAGCTAAACAATGCACCAGCTACGTTCGAGAGACTGATGGTGCAAATTTTGAGAGGGCTCCACTGGAAGACATGTCTCGTTTACCTAGACGACATCATTGTAATCGGCAAAAGTTAAGACGAGCACCTCAAAAATCTGTGCGAGGTGGGAATGAAAGTGAGCTCGGACAAGTGTGCACTCTTCAAGAACGAAGTGAAGTACTTGACCCTTATCGTGCCGGAGAAAGGAATTTACACTGATCCAGAGAAAATAGAAGCAGTACGAAATTGGGCAGTGCCGAGGAATGTGCATGAAGTTAGAAGCTTTCTGGGGCTCTGCACAAACTACTGGTGATTTGTCGCAAACTTCTCGTGTATAGCTGCCAGCCTGCACAGAGATAAGCCAGCCTTTCCAGTGGACTGAAGCCTGCCAAACGTCATTCGAGCGGGTAAAAACAGCGTTATGCCAAACACCGATATTGGCATATCCTCGGGTAGGTTAAAGATTCATTTTGTACACGGATTCCAGCAGCGAGGGAATTGGAGGTATTTTGTCTCAACAACAGGGAGCGGAAGAATGAGTGATTTGTTACTTCAGAAGAATCCTATCTCGGTCAGAATCAAATTATTGTGTAATCCGGTGACAATTACTGGGCGTTGTAGAATGCGTTAACCATTTCCACAAATACATGTATTCATTTTGTACATTTACCATGCTTTAAAATACTCGTAGCTAATGCAGTTTAAAGAACCAGAAGGACAGGTGGCGCGATGGATAGAATGACTGCAGAGCTACACTTTCAATATCAAAAACGGGAATGGTAGAGTGCACGGTAATGCAGATAGTCTATCAATGTGGAAAATGCAGCAAAATTGAGGAAAAGGAAGGCTTCAGTAGCCTTAACCTGATTGTCGTGAACGTGCCGGAAGGGTGGACAACGAACGGCGTCATCGAAGAGCAGAAGAAGTATTTAACGCTCGCCTCAGTAAGAGCTTGGATTAGGAAAGAAGAGAAACCTGCATGGCATGAGATATCCGAGACTTCTCCAACGCTCAAAGGCTGCTGGGCACAGTGGGACTAATTGAAGATGGAGAACGGTATGCTAAAACGAGCTTGGGAAAGTCTGGATAGAAAAACTATCCAAATGCAGACCGTGTTACCAAAATGCAGAATTTTGGAAGTGTTAAATGTAGTCCACAATGGATCAAGCGTCGGAAATCATGGCGTTAATAAAACCTAGGCCAAAGGGAAGGAACGTTTCTGCTGGGTCAACTGCCGCAATGATGTTGAAGATTGGTGCAAAAAGTGTCACACTTGCACAGCTAGTAATGGACCAACAAGGGGAACCCGAGGCAGAATGCAGCAGTAACGGAGGAGCTCCATTTGAACGAGTGGCTAAGGATATCGCTGAGGCGTTTCCGCGAACATTTGGTGGGAATCGATACATCCTTGTATGTACCGACTACTTCAGTCGGTTGCCGGAAGCCTATCCAATACCAAACCAGAGATTTCCCGGATAATCAAATATCCCGGTTGATCGAATTTTTCAGTTTTATAAAGAAATACATAAATACACATGTTGCCAAAATTTAACGATAAACATAAAAATGAAAAATCCCGGTTAATCAATTGAAATTCTGGAATAAACAAGTGACTCCAAAAAATCGACTGTGTAAAAAAAAATCACGGATAATGGAGGTTTACGGATAATATTATCCAGGAAAATCGAGTTTCGACTGTATGTTCCAAGGGATGTGCAGTGTTCGGTATTAAAAAACAAGGACGACACTGCTACATCTACAATCCGATGGAATGGGGTCGAGCGATTTAATCGTACCTTAGAAGAGCACCTGGCAAAAGTAGTTGGATCAAATCACTTGAACTGGAATCGGCATATTCCCCTGTTTATGGTGGGATATGGTGGTTTGGCGTCTATGGGGGGGGGGACCAAAGTTGAGTAGATTAATCTACCAGTTCCGTAACCTTCCTGTACATTTGGCACGCTTTTGGCCATTTGGCACAGTGTAAAGTACGGCGCTAAAGGAGAACACTTTGACAAAAAACTCTAATCTAAGGTGGAAGAGCATATGCCGATGGATGAATGGCTGATAGGTTAATCAGTCCAAAGTATGCGGACTCTGAATACCAGGCACCCTACAGTTTTATTTAGCCTTCCTGTAGTAAAGCTGGGTGACCTACAGGCGATTTTCTTGGGCTCCAATGCTACCGTCTTTCTAACGGAACTACATGTTGTAGTAAACATCTAGGAGGGAGAGCAATAAGCCCAGATAGTATGTATCACGTACCGGCTGGCAGTATTATCAAGTTCATTAAGAACTTGGATATTGGCTGGACGAGCACAATAGATCTTTTAGGTCGCAGTGCGAGGTGGCTGATCACCAACATGGCCCTCAAATAATACTAATAATGATGGCATATCGTAGTGCAGTACGCGATACTACGGCGATTACACCATCAACACTCCTCTTTGGAAATAAAATAAGGCTGCCGTGCGATATTAAGTTTAGAGTACAAGAATTAACTCCGAAAGGAGCCGAGAACTACGTAAGTGACCTCAGAAACAGAATGGCTGTTGAATGAGCATTTTCGAAGGAATATCAAACTGAACAGCGGCCAATCAAAGGCTCGGTACGATCTAAGAGGAAACGACAACAGATATGACGAAGGAGATTAAGTGTGGCTCTACAACCTACAAAAAAAAGGAAAGTCCATACACAATTATAGAGGGACCATATACAATTATAAAGATTTACAGGATGCAGCTAAAGTGAAAGTAGTACACGTCGATAGGCTGGCACGATTCCAAGGAGACCCGAAAATGGTTTCTGTTCGAGACGAACAGAATTAAGGAGGAGGTGGTGTGACGATTATGACCATCATATTACAAGTTCACGTTATGAACAGGAGAGCTAAGATGGTTCGACGACCATTTTCTGAAGAAAAATTTTCAACAGGCAACCAATCGACGTAGTCTATTTTGTAAACAAATTTCCCCTTCCGAACATAATTCTTTTGTTTTCCATTTAAAATATATTGAATCTGCTGAAAATTTTTCTTCAGAAAATGGTCGTGAACTCGCACTAACTCGCACTGAGGCCGTCTTTTCTTTGTATTTTTTTTTGTTGTCCTTTATTTTACAATCTATCTCATTGCACGACGTTCAGTAAATTTTTTGTTTCTTTACATTGTCATGATCGGAGTAATTTTATTCATTGATAAAATCCCACATACATTATGATTAGTATAAATTGACATAACACATAAATTTAACAATTATTTATTCGAATCATTAAAGATTTTTAAAATTAATGTAGGAAGATATATCTAAGAGCAAATCAAAAACTTTGTAACGTTTTAATCTTTTTAATCTTTCCCTCGTTGTGAGAAGGTTACTCACCAGACCGTTTGGGTAAATTGGCAATTTTGAGTGATATCTGGGACTGGAATCCCTAATTTCTTCTCATATTGTTGGGACCTGATGCATCAACCATGATTCTTAGACATTTAGACTGAAACCGCTGAAGAATCTCCAAGTTCGAATTTTTGCAGTTATTTATATTCAAACAATAAACTTGATTATCTGCACATCAGCCAATACATTTTATTCTGTTTTATTTCCAATTACTTTCGTTTTATCCATTTATGTTTACGTCATGGTAGACATTCGTTGAGGTGAATACCTAAATATTTTATTTCATCAGTTTGCGAGTTATGCCTTGGTTATTCATTTGTATTGCTGAACATTTACCTCTTCGCATTTTAAAGGTTACTTGATTAGATTTAGCATCATTAACTTTAATTCTGTATTTTTTCATCCATACTTGAATACTGTTAATATTCCGCTGTAATACTTCATGCTGTTGAGAGTATTGGAAGTTGCACTGTTGCCCGAGAAATTATGGCACTATGATGTGAACTGAGCTGAGTTATACGCAGATATTTTTTTGTTAAGTTGCCAACGTTATTTTGTATTGACACCCTATTGTGAATGAGCTCACGCTCAAAATGGGGTATTGTAAAATTTAGAAGTTAATAATAAATAAATAAATAAATATTGCCTTGACGTCTGCAAATGTTGCAACAGTTACTTGATAGCTTGTAGGTATATCTCCGGTGTATAGCAGATATCATATAGGTCCAAACATGCTGCCCTGGGTACACCAGGTTTAATTGGTCGGACATTTGTATACTCATCCTGATATTTCACTATAATGTAGTTGTCCAGTATAGATATGATGTTAATATTATAAAGAAATCACGTAGCAAAATCGCTTAATTTTGTATTTTATTTGTCACAATGCACATTTCCGACCACCAAAAAATATATTTGGGTTTGAAAGGGTCAGAAAATTCAATCGTTTTTCTTCATTGTTCAATAATTATTCCTGATTTAAGTATTTAGCACTACTTAAGGATACTCATTCACATCACCAAAAAAAACTGGTCAAGTTATTGATCATTACGCTAACCCAGGATAACGGGTGAATCCAACATTTTGCCTTGGTTTTTAACTTACCAATTACAAACAAAAACCATTTTATAGCCAAAAGAAAATACCACAAAAGTAAGCAAAATTAAATATTGAAAAATTAATAATGAAAAATTCCAAAAAAAAAAAAAATAAATTTAATAAAAATAAAAACTTAAAATGTAACCTGACCTACAGGTAGTCAATTGATGACGCTGCACCAGTTACTTCAATTAAACCACTTCATCGTTGGTTCTGGATGATATAGTATTCCTCGTTTTCCCAATGGTTACATTTATGACATCTTGCTCGATTCGGATATCTTGATACTGAGCTGGTTATGCTCAAGCAGTTATAGCAGCGATGTTTGTCATGAATAAACTCTCTTCGTTTTTGTACGTCCAATGCGGCAAACTCGTTGCACTGTAACAGCGAATGCTTCGAACCCGCACCGAGATAACTTTTTGGTCGCGAAGTATATGGCGTTGTTTCACTTTGAGTTGTGATATGAGTTCGAGCTTCGCGCCTTGGCCCACTGCGCTTAGAATTCCTCGTTGAGGTTTCAAACCGATTTTGATGAAATTTGAGATGTGTAATAAAAATGGGGTTCTAAAATGATGTTTGGGAGAATTTCTAGAAAATGGCCAATTAACCAAGTTTGGTGCAATTCGACATTAATAATGAAAGTGGAATTTTAAAACTATTGTTTGATGATGCTCTGGAATATTGCAAATTAGAAATGAACTCGGTTATTTCTTTACTTTTAAATGGGATCCTAAAATGATTTTTACATGAAGTTTAGGAATATGGCCAAGTAAATAAGAAGAAAATATTGTTAAAAAATAAACGTGGCCGCTATCTCAATTCAATTTCGAAAATGGATGATAGAAGGTATTGATCCGAATGAACGACGTATCGAATTTCATAATACTCAATTAAGAAACACCCGAGTTCTTTCCTAATTGGCCTCAAACTCCATCTAATCATCATTTTAGAATCCCATTTCTATCGTACATGTCGAATTTCACCATAATCGCTTGAGAAATAATAGAGTTCCTTCCTAATTAGCCATATTTCAGAACTCTATCTAACAATCACTTTAGAATCTCATTTTCATCGCACATGTCAAATTTCACCAAAATCGGTTGATAAATAACCGAGTTCATAATCGGTTGGGACCTAACCGAGTTACTAATACGACATATTCCAGAATTTCTCCTAAATATAGTTTTTAAATCTAATATCCATCATGCATGTCGAACTTCACCATAATCGATTAAGAAATAACCAAGTTCCTTTCTAATTGACCCTATTCCAGAACTTCTCCTAACAATCACTTGAGAATTCCATTTTTATCGCATATTTCGAATTTCACCAATAACGGTTGAGAACTAATCGAGATCCTTCCTAACTAGCCATATTCCAGATACTATTCTACACATAAATTAGAATCCCATTTCCATCGTACGTGTCGAATTTTATTATAATCGGTTGATAATTAAGCGAGTTCCTTCCTAATAGGCCATATTCCAGAACACCACCTAAAAATCATGAGATAACACATTACGCAATGAAAATTCATGTTAGTATCAAAGAGAATAAGATATATAGAGAAATAATTTGTATGAGCGAAAAATGTATGAGAAATTCAAATCGATATTTTATACAAATAATTTTTGCATTATAAAGAGAGGAATATATAAAATATAACTGTCTCTATCTATCCTTTCAATTTCATATGCAGAAAATAAATATTATCGTTTGTACATTATTATTTTCGACGAAAAGGCGTTAACCATACTCCAAAACAAAACAAGCAATTTATTGTTTTGTTAATTTCTGGTTTTGTCATAGTAAAATGGAACAGATCTAAACCAAATCTATATGATATATTGATTATCCTGATATATTTTATTATAAATACATAGCTACTCGCACAAAATGTGCATGTATACTAAACGAAAACGAATACATTTTATATACATACCTATATACGAATTTTAGTTTCTGTTGTAAGTAGAACGGTCATTGACATTTTATATTTTGATGATCATACTACTTATGTTTCATTTGTTGCCTTTTCCTATCCAATTGAGATTAAAATTATAGAATTGCGATACTTGCGAATGCAACATTTTATTTTATAGATTTTAGGAAAAATCAAAATTAATGAACAAATTTGTTAATAATTATCCCATTTTATACATAAACAAAAATTCATTGTATTCGTATTGAATAAAAAAGACGAATATTTACAAACATTTGCTTTGCAAACACGTGCATTCGTACATTATTTCAATTTGGTTTCTATTCATCCTTTTCAATTTGTATAGAAAATAAGGAATAGCAATAGCGACCAAGTAGGCTGGACTAAATTGAACCGTAACATTTTCTTTGTTTGTATACTTCTGTGTATGCGTACCAATACCAATATTATTGTTGAAATCTTCTACAATCATAAATTGTTGAAATCTTCTGCAATCATAAATAATGTACATAAGTGCGAGTTTTTTTTTCTTTTATTTGTCAAGGTTGTTCCTCCTGATGATTATTCATTTTTTTCACTACTTTCTGAGTTTTTTTATATAAGGATTTTTTGTTATTTTATGTATTTTTATTTTTTTAATTAAAATTTTGAATGAAACATCTATGGTATGGTGCAATTTTCACAATCGGCCAACTTCCAAATTGTTCCATATAAAATTATCATTTTTTGAAAATTGTGGTGTCCGTCCTCTAAGAACTTTGTGGGCCGGAAATAATTCTTTGTATTTTGAGTAGGCAGTAGTGAGGACCATCTCTGATAAATAGTTGAGTACCAGCCGTTTATCAGAGTTTAACTATTTATCAGAGATGATCCTCAGATCCTCACTACTGCCTACTTAAAACACAAAGAATTATCTCCGGCCCACAAAGTTCTTAGCAAATAAAGACGATGTAATTTAGAGAAAAATACAATTTTTTCTTATAAGAGTGTATGATGATGATAAAGGAAAAACGAAAAAAACTGGGATGGGATGAAAATACACATTTTAATTTTATGTTATTCTTTCGTATATAAAATTAAACTGGGAAGGGATGGGAGAGTGTTGCCTGATGAATATTTTTATTTTTTATGGGATGAAAAACTGAGATAACTTCACATGCTTCTATGTAGTGATATTTTATTTGTCTATTGACATCTTGCGATTTACATTCACGTTTTTCTCAAAATTGTAAACAACTTCTTTTGAGTTCTGATATTTTTTATTTGTGAATACATATTATTTTATTGCATGAACTGCACATCCCGAGGTTTCTTTAAAACTCTGTTTGAGAGGAAACTAAAGAAACCTGAGAATGAACAGTTCAGGCACGAAACTATTTGCTTTTTAAAAAAATAATATTATGTATTTACAAATAAAAAATGTCAGAAAATAGTTTAAAATTGAAATTTATTTTTTGGTATTGTATAATTTAACTAGGAAACCGAGTCAGTAGGCAACGAGTTTCTTGCATGGTCATTAGTTGCAGCGTGAAGTCTGCACAATGTGGTTTGAGATTTTTCAAGCTTCCTACTACTCAAAATAGGAGATCTAGCTGGTTAAACGCAATTGGCTTAAACGAAGAAGATTTAAAAATCAAAAACAATTTTGTTTGCGATATTGCTTCTACAAATAATGAGAATGAGTTTTTGAAGTTGAATAATCAAATAAACTGTCAACGTTGTACAGTTGGAGATGACGATGTTGATACTTGTACACACTGTATAATAAAGTCAAAGCAACAAGCAATTTATTTTAAAAAAATTCAAATTTTACAAAAACAGAAATTTTAAAATATTAATGAACAAATACGATAAGGAAAAATCTGCGACTATCGAGGAAAATATTGACAAACAAAATATTATTGATAATTCAAAAAATGTCTGCAAGTTATTATTAAAGGGAGATTTTTACTATAACAAAAGCGACAAAGTATTTGCTCAATGTTTGTACTACAAATCCGCTACCACATATAAATACTTAAGAAATATTCTAAAATTAAAACTGCCATCAGTGTCTTCAATATATAAATGGTCACGAATACAATTCATTTCACCAGGCGTAAATGATTCTTACGTATCACATCATAAGCAATTTTTCAATATTCTGCCAACAACCTCTCGAATTTGTACTTTAAGTTTTGATGAAATAACAATTAAGCAAGACTTAAGTTTTAATATATTGACGGATCGAATTGAGGGATTCTATGATGACGGGGTTGAACGAAAAAATGAACTAGCTTTTCTTCAGCACTTTTTTTTATGGTTCGATCGTTAATAGGAAACTGGAAATACGTCTTAAACTACATATTAATCAACAATTCATTTTGTGCATCAAACCTAACTGATCTAATTAAAGCAAACATCAAAATTTGTGAAGAAAAGCTGAATTTGAATATGGTTATGTTAACGTGCGACCAATTTGCTATTAATATTCAAGCATATAAAATTCTTGGAATTGAACCAGACAAGCCATATTTTGAAATAGACGGAAAACGGATTTTTGCACAGTTTGATGCACCTCATTTGTTAAAGTCCGTTCGTAATGCGTTTTTAACAAATCAAATTTCTCATGAGGATTACGGAATAGCAGATATAAATGTTATTTGAAAAATACACAACTATGATGACGTCCAAAGTTGTAAGATTTTGCCGAAATTGACAAAAAAAACATTTAAACCCAAATACCTTCGAGAAAATGAATGTTAGGTTAGCTGCTCAACTGCTAAGCAATACAACTAATAGTGCAATAAAAACGGCTCTTCAAAATTGTCCCGAAATTTTTGGAACATATGCTACCAACGCTCTGGCAACAGCAAAATTTATTGAAAAGTTCAACAACATTTTCGACTGCTTAAACTGCCAAAATTTTTCATCAAGTGCACCATATCAACAACCACTTCGGAGGGATAGTGAAACATACGATTATCTAAAATCTTCCATTTAACTTTTAAAGTCTTTAAAAATTCTTTCAAAAAATTCGAATTATTTTAAATTCATCAAACGTTTCCAAATTACCATAAATTCCCATCTTCTTCTTATAGAATATTTAAACACAGAATATCAAATCGAATATATATTAACTCGCAAAACCAACCAAGATGGACTAGAAAACTTCTTTTCTAAGCTGCGAGGTAAGGGTGGTTTTAATAATATGCCTACCAGTCACGAAATTGGAGTACACTTTGCAAATATAGTTGTAACCAAAATTATGTTTCAAAGTGAATATTCTAACTGTACGCCGGATGATGATACCATTCCAGAATTGGACTGGACCAACTTCCAAGGGGATTACCAAAGGAGTCTAATGTCCCTCGAACCACATTCTGAAGTGGTGGATGAGGATGATTCATGGATCTTAAATTGTGAAATAGATATCATTAAGTCCAATGCTGTAGCATATTATGCGGGATTCTGCGCATATAAAAAAATTAAATGCAGTACATGCAGGACAAAACTGTTAAAAGAAAACGATGCCGTAACATCACCATCCGAAACGTTTCTATGCGAGAAAAACTTTAATAAAACATCGAATTTTGGATCATTGAAAGCACCTACTGAGAAGTACGCTGAAATGGCTCTCAGAATTGTAAATATTTTTGAGCAAGTGTATAGAAAGCAATGTCACTTGCCTAATATTTGCGAAAAAATTACAAATATATGCTTTTCTGTTGTAGAGCAAGATTTTGATTCATTACTACCACCGACACAACGGCTGGTACTCAACTATTTATCAGAGATGGTCCTCACTACTGCCTACTCAAAATACAAAGAATTATTTCCGGCCCACAAAGTTCTTAGAGGACGGACACCACAATTTTCAAAAAATGATAATTTTATATGGAACAATTTGGAAGTTGGCCGATTGTGAAAATTGCACCATACCATAGATGTTTCATTCAAAATTTTAATTAAAAAAATAAAAATACATAAAATAACAAAAAATCCTTATATAAAAAAACTCAGAAAGTAGTGAAAAAAATGAATAATCATCAGGAGGAACAACCTTGACAAATAAAAGAAAAAAAAACTCGCACTTATGTACATTATTTATGATTGCAGAAGATTTCAACAATTTATGATTGTAGAAGATTTCAACAATAATATTGGTATTGGTACGCATACACAGAAGTATACAAACAAAGAAAATGTTACGGTTCAATTTAGTCCAGCCTACTTGGTCGCTATTGCTATTCCTTATTTTCTATACAAATTGAAAAGGATGAATAGAAACCAAATTGAAATAATGTACGAATGCACGTGTTTGCAAAGCAAATGTTTGTAAATATTCGTCTTTTTTATTCAATACGAATACAATGAATTTTTGTTTATGTATAAAATGGGATAATTATTAACAAATTTGTTCATTAATTTTGATTTTTCCTAAAATCTATAAAATAAAATGTTGCATTCGCAAGTATCGCAATTCTATAATTTTAATCTCAATTGGATAGGAAAAGGCAACAAATGAAACATAAGTAGTATGATCATCAAAATATAAAATGTCAATGACCGTTCTACTTACAACAGAAACTAAAATACGTATATAGGTATGTATATAAAATGTATTCGTTTTCGTTTAGTATACATGCACATTTTGTGCGAGTAGCTATGTATTTATAATAAAATATATCAGGATAATCAATATATCATATAGATTTGGTTTAGATCTGTTCCATTTTACTATGACAAAACCAGAAATTAACAAAACAATAAATTGCTTGTTTTGTTTTGGAGTATGGTTAACGCCTTTTCGTCGAAAATAATAATGTACAAACGATAATATTTATTTTCTGCATATGAAATTGAAAGGATAGATAGAGACAGTTATATTTTATATATTCCTCTCTTTATAATGCAAAAATTATTTGTATAAAATATCGATTTGAATTTCTCATACATTTTTCGCTCATACAAATTATTTCTCTATATATCTTATTCTCTTTGTTAGTATCATAAATTCACTTTATTTTCATATAAAACTTATGAACATACAGATACAATTGTACCTATCCAGCCGAAATATGTTGTTTTTTTATTCAACCCGATAAAGGTTAAAAAACCAAAACCAATAGTATAAAATAATTAGGAAACTGTCCAAAAAGCGTTTATTTTCTATCGAGCATAATGTTTTTTATTTATTTGTTGCAAACAATCACACATTTTGTTTGTATTTACTCTCCCACATACAAACAAACAATGTAAACACATGTAAACAAAAAAATAAACACGAATAAAAAGTAGTGAGAAATACGAATTTTGTTCTATCGTATTTGTTTTTTGTGTTTTTAAGAAGTTTGATCAATTCAAAGTCTAACGCAAATCAAAAAAAATGTATATTAGTGAAAAATGAATAACAGAGAGTCTGATTTAAAAAGAGTAAGAGTAGGGTTATTACGGTTCTACTGTATTTTCCATTTTTTATTTTTTTTATTTTTTGAAAATAAACGTTCACTCTTTATGAAATTTTATCCGTATATAGTTTTAGATTTAACTTTTTTCTGTTTGGCTATTTTAGATTTACTATAATTTCGACTGTTATGCGAGACATGTTATCTTTTTTCTTACCGTTGGTTTTATATATGGATAAATGATGACGTCATTAAATTGGTTTTTTTATACATTTTCTCTTGTTAGTACATATTGTTATTATTGCAGAACGTTTTTAATTTAATCCCTCTTATTTTCTTTTGATTATTGCTGGAAAATAGGGCAACTTGAGGATCTGTGTTTCAAATGAGTAAGACATTAAGTGGTTTTTTAGCGATTTTAGAAAAACATATTTAACTGGGTTAAACTTTTAATTCATGTTTATCGTCAATCGAAATCGCGTTTTTTCATACAAATTCTAAGAAAATAAATTATTTTTTTTTGTATTTCTAAGTCTTTTATTTTAAGTTAATTTTCCACATGGTAGCTCTTTAAGGCGGTTCTGGTAATACCTAAGCAACCTAGATTATACAAAGTCTTAGTCTAAAAATCGAAGCTTTTATAAAGGAATTTAAAACAAGGAAATAACCAAACTTATCATATAAAACATAAGGGAAATCACTTTATATTCTAGGACAAACTTTTAAATGAAAACGCCTCAAATTCTTAATTATGATCTCAGATGTATTCATAAATAATTGAATTTCAATTTATAGTATATGCACATCGGGTAAGAAAGTCGTTTTCTTTTTCTTGTAGTAATTGGTTTATTTATAACAAAATTTATAAAATTTTCATAATAACATCATTCTGGTCGAATTTAAATAAAAGCTTACTACAAATAGTGTGGTCACTAAGTCAATATACATTACATAACAAATTTGGTAAAATTGAATTCACAAAATATTAAGAACATGTGATAATTTTGTTATTAAATAATTTTTGTTTTTTCTTATTTTTCTGGAAACAACTTTAGACATCTGACGTAAACTAGTAAAACTAACGATAAATTTAGAAAGTACTATTTTACTTCGTCAGAGCCAACTTTCGAAAAAAATATTTTAGACATAATTTAATTTTCATATTTCTGCAATTAAGACTTTTAAGACTTTTCAAACTAAAATTTTGTAAGACCCAGTAATTCATCCAATATTTAGATAAATAACACTAGGTTAAAAGTATTCAATTGTGCCTTACAGCCAACTAAACTTTTCAATGTCTCATTTAAATAAATGACATCTAATAAAAAATAAACCGAGTCGTTTATTAAAAGTATGTACATAATTCAAAATAATTTATATGTAGATATCCTCCTCTGCTAATTCGGCAGGCTGTCAATCTTTTACCAAAATTTTGAATAACTTTGCGCGTAATAATAGTTCAATTAGTGATATTTGCTCGATGATGTTTTCTTTGAGGTGTTGAACAGTTTGAGGATTATCCGTATAAACTTTACTCTTCAAGAAACCCCACAAGAAGTTCAATGGCGTTAAATCGCATGAACTTGGTGGTCAATTCACGTCTGTTCTTCGAGAAGTTATTCGATTATTAAACTTCTCTTTCAAAAGATCGATTGATTCCATTGCTGTGTGGCATGTTGCACCATCCTGTTGAAACCACATATTCTGCGCATCAATATCTTTCAATTGTCTCCACAAAAATTGTTGGTTTGAGGCTTATTTGCTGTGAACGACGACGAATTGATGTCCTTGGCTCTTCAGCAACACTTGTTCTCACAGCTGCAATATTTTCATTTGAACGACCACCACGATAAAAAATTCTGCTTCTCTGCTCTTGAACTGAACAAGTTTCTTCACATTTATCAATGATAAGTTTCATAGCATGGTTTGTCAGTACTCTAGTACCAAAAATATAAATGGCGGAATATTTAAAAAGATACCTCAAATTTGAACAGCCTTTATAATTTGTGAGGTTATGTTACGGTAAATATAGTATGTGAGGTTATGTTACGGTACATATTATTAAATATGTTACTGTAACATTATTATTTATTTGTAGATAAGACGAAACTATAACAAAACTGAAATTTGCAAGCATATATAGTATTTGCTAATGATAATGCTTATATCCGCAAATACTTAAGACTCTCTGCTCATTCACTAGATAAAATATGCTGTACATTCGCCCACCATAAAACTTTTAATTGTTTCAATTTTTCAGTGGAGCGAGCTATAGGCTCACTGGTATAAGTTTGAATTGATATATTGATATACTGTGAGAACCATTATTCACAAAATTCTTGATATGTTTGTGAAGCTTGCACACACGCCACATAAAAATTGTTGTACCGACTGCGTTACATATATGTATATAAATCGGAAACTTGATTACATTATTAATTTAATGACAGTATGCGATAATTCTGGTAAATTTATTAATATTTGTTGTGCATACCCCCGGGTTCAGTACATGACGAAAAGGCCCTACGGAATAGTCAATTATATCGCAAACAAACATTCCCACCTCATGGATTTTTTTCTATTAGGTGACGGTGGATTTAAATGTTCATTATAGATCCGGCAGCTAAGATCGGAGTTTTGAAGGAAAGAGGATTCTCAAATCGACAAATAGCTGAAAAAATTGGTAGAGGGAAAACCGTTATTGGATCCTTTATCAATAATAATAAAAATTATAGTAAAAATAGAGAAAAACGCATTGTGGGGGCTACAACGCCCACGGATAAACGCGATCATTCGATCAGCTTCAAATTCATGCTTATCAGCGTAAAAAAATAAGGCAAAAGCCGGAGTCATAGCTAGCTTACCAACGGTTCGACGTGTGATTAACAATGCTAGGCATCTTAAATTGAAAAAAAATCCAAAAGAAACCTCCTTTGGATGCATCACGCAAAGCAAACTGATTTTAATTTGCCAAAAACCACATGTCATGGAAGCAAGAATGGAACCGGGTTGCATTTTTAGACTAATGGAAATGAAACTGATGCCCGTCAGAACCATCCAAATTATTATTTTTTTTTTCGTTTATGTTAATAATTTATTTTTATTTAATTTGTTTTTGATATTCAATTACATTTACTTACTACGTATTTTAAAAAATGTACATATGTCATACAAATTGAAAAGTCGTCGAAAAGTAACCTAATAAACTGCCTTTTCACTAAGCATCTATGAGGAAATAGGGAAAGCTTCAAAATTTGAAAAGTTTAGTTTAAAAAGTCTTCCGAGGCACACAGCATTAATAACAATATAACCTTCTTGCCAACAATATGACACTCACTTTTTTTCAAGTGCAATAAAGTGCTGCAAAACAAGTAAAACGAAAAGAGAAAGGTACTGTAGTCAACCCTATATGTAAATATTTTGAAGTTTCGGATAAACAAAATAAGTAAATACAATCAATTTGTTTTGTATTAGCGTTGAAGATAAATAATAAATAAAAATTTAAAATGCCGAAACCAAAATTTTCTTGACAAGACGAGCATGTCCTCTTTATAATAGAGAAAGTAAAGATGCCAGAATATATTTGGAACCAAAGCAATATCAGTTACAAAAATAAAGCTAAACAACAATTATTTTGGTCAAAACCGGTAGAAGACCTTAACTCGACATTCCCATTTGATGGAGTTTTTAAGTATGGTAAGTTTCTACATATATATATATACAATATTTTATTTTTGACAGATGATGTAGTGCGAAAATGGAATAATACGAAAACGTATTCCATTACTGAATCCCAAAAGCGTTACAAAACCGTGAAAATTTGAATGCCTACAGAAGATATATATAACTTGGAGGATTCCACTTGGCGATTCTTCGAGAAACTTTTGTTTCTAAAGGAAACTTGCGAAATGATGCCGTCTATAAATAATTATAATAAAGATCACTAAATGTTAGTATTATTTTGACTATATTTTTACGTCTGTATTGGATAGCTATTTATCATTATGATTGCTTTGATTTTAGGAATTATCACGGGACTCAGTATTAGATGACCAAAGATATATAAACCAGCATATAGAAGAGACTAACTCTTCGTGGTCTGAACTTGAATTTTTGGAAAGCGAAGATAATGAGACTACAGCTTTTATTAGATCTATTACTTCACCAATAGTTCAGAATTCATCATCCAATAACGTATACGAAATCCCAGGAACAAGCCAATCCAAAAGAAGCTGTACGGTAACTTCACCAAACAATGACCTATACGACATCCCAGGAACAAGCCAATTCAATAGAAGCTATGCAGTAACTTCACACATCATGCCACTCAAGTACAAGCAACCGTTTCCGTGCATCGCCATCTAATTCCGTTAAGTGGCAAGCAGGCTTACCACGACCAGTTCAACTACACCCAACCAAAAAAGTTAGACCTTCGGAATATATCGCAAGACAAAGAATAAACAACACAATATTTGAAATAAAAGAAATTCAATACAAGCGAGATAAGGAAAAACTTAATATAAATAATTTATAGATTTATTTAAAGTTATTCTATAATTAAAAACTAAAATTAACTTAATTTAAATAGAATTTATTTCAGGATAAAACGTATTAAAATAATACTCCAACCGCTTCCTTATTGCAATCGCATTTTTTTTTTGGTGCACCAACTCTTCCGTTATTGGTGGTAGGATCAAAGTGTGTATTATTAAATTGATTTACCTCATCAAGTGTCATAAAGTCTGTATTTGCCGATTTGTTTAAATTATCTTGTCTTAAATAATTATGTAAACAAATACGCCCAACGCTACTTTAATAGCCTCATTTGGTTCTCTAGAAATGGGAGAGAATAACACTTGGAAGCGGTTGGCGAGAATTCCAAAAGTATTCTCTACTACTCGTCACGTCTTAAATGTGACCTCATCTAGATTCCTGCATCACCAACATCTACAAATATATATTTATAATTGCCATTCTCTATGGGCATTAGAACGAAAGAATTGATGGCTTTGTAGCACCAATAATTAGGTCCAAATTCTTTCATTGTCGTTATCTTACAATGCTTGCCTGGAAAAGTATAAAATACGTAATATATCCTATATCATGTTAAATTTACTTTCTTACCATCAATTGCACCTATACAATTAGGGAAGCCCCACATACGCAATCGGATGTATCCTGTGAAAATTTCAATTCCTCCTAATTTAACACGTCGTATAGTAATGGTAACTGTAACGAAGTTTGTGTTTCACCTGAAATCCAAAGAGACATATTTAATAAAACAAAACATTTTGAATAAAATCCGCAAAGTTCTCCGATATAATTTTACGTCTTCGGCTCCTATTTTCTTTAATAATTTCTGGCTATCCTTTGCTTTCGCGATGAATTAGCCTTTAGGAAGAGTATTTTTTTTTTTTGGTTATTATTTGATTTTTTTCGTGAGAAATATGAGGCCGCGCACAATAAATTTGCATTAGCTGCCGCAATTAATTGCAACGATTTAATTTACATGTTAAGTTAATTTATATGTTTATATTTTATATTAAATTTGTTTTAAAATTAAACAAATAAATTTTCTTTAGTACATACAAAACCACACAAAACACAAATATTTTCTCTATTATTTCAGAAATGTCAGAAAAAAAGTAAAAGCAAAATGTAAAAAAAAAAAAAAATCCAAATCTTTTTTTGCTATATTTGCTAGATTAACTGGTAGAAAAACTGAGCTACCGCTTTTCTTGACGCTTCTATTTTTTTTCAAATCTATGGTGTATATACTCACTCTCACGAATATGTTGTATATATATTTTTCCTCTCACTCGGTTTGTCTTTTCTAGTACCTGAAAAAAAAAGTGGGGGAAAAAGTGAGTATCATACAGCCATAAAAGTATATTATTCAACAAGCATATAATGATACTATGATAGTTGTTATTCACGATGATGAAGTTTACCGACACGAGCCGATAGGCGAGTGTCGTAAATCATCTGAGTGAATAACAGCCATTATATGCGAGTAGAATACGATACTTTGTCCACGGCCGAAAAAAAATTGTATTTTATTATCAAATCCTTCAAATAAACCTAAAATAATTTCCGTCGACATTTTGACGTCTCAGTTTAATAATAATGAAAATGGCAAGAGACTACTAGATAAAATTTCAAAAATGAAATTTTTATTTGGTAGTAGTGAATAATGGAAAAAGGGACTACTAGATAAACTAGCAGTGAATAATGGATATCATTATGATTGAAGAAACAAACGTATAATGAGTATATTATACGTTAGTCGTGGACAAAGATATATAGAAAACTTTTTATGAACGTTTTATAATATTTTTGGTTTTTTTTATTGAAAAATTTGAATTTAAAAAACATCATTTTACTACGGATTCCTAAGCGAACAATGAAAAATTATGCCACTAAAAAGCTTTTCAAAAATTATGTTGTATGATTATGGTTCTTTACTCTAGAAGGCTCTGGTAATACTAATGGAATTTTTCCAATTTATTTTTTGTAAGTCATTGACATTCAATGTGGTTTTTTAGACAAGTACGAGTATTTGGTTTATTCTAACCATCATTCTATATTGTAACAAGTACAAGTTCATAACTGTGCAATTCAAACAAAATAATTCACTCCTTGCTTAATTCAAGCTCTTAATCTGCTATTTAAAGTGCCTGCTATTTTCCGTGTTATTCGAGGCATTGCTGTATTAAAGTTGAAAGACCGATACATTTAACAATAAATGCCGTAAAGACTCAAATAAATTTATTTTCCAAATAGGATTTAAAATTTATTAAAATCATATAATTCAAGGTTAATACTAGATTATTTTATTACTTTATTAACTATAATTAAAGGCCTTTTAACTATTGACTCTGATTCATACCTACATTTGCACATTGACAAGGTTATTATTATGCGATTTTTATTTTAGTTTGAAACAATTTATTTCTCTGTGTGTAAATGTATTCAACCAAAACACAAAAAGACGATGTCCTTGAAATAAAGAATTCAAAGCAGTGGAAAAAGAAATTTTTACTTTAAAAATATAAGTTGATTGTTCCGCTTTACGTGAGGTAAACTTTATTCAATAATAATAACACTATTCAGAAGAAAATGGCATTGGAAAACAAGTTCAAATGGTGGATTGTAAAATCGACAAAATATTAAATAATATCGCTTCCGCAATTATTAGTCGTGTTGATTCAATTCTGTCAATGTCTAAATCACATACTCTTTAGTCATTATAGAATTATATAGAATATTGCGTGTAGGCATAATTGTTAACATAATAAGTCCATATGTTTTATTTTGCAATTAATTTATCAAGTCATCAAAGAATACTTCCGTGGATTCAATGTATGTTGTTGACCTGTGGTAGAGAAGCGAAAAGAGCCGACAGCAAGAAAGCCAATGTGGCTTCCGAGCTGAAAATCTCCGATGGCAACTTTTACCACATGGTCGCATCGGTTGCAAATATTTCGAAAACATCTGTTTCAGCATTGAAATGTGCTGACGGCGCTTTGGTGGTGGATCCATATTTACAAGCCGACTTATTGGCAAGCATCTTCAAATCGAACTCGACATTAGTTGTCCCAGATGGAATTAGGCCTCCATTAGTTCCATATTGTGGTTCTAAAATGAGCCCCGTCACCATCTCGGAGGAAATTGTCTTTACTAATCTGAAGTCAATGAATGTAAACAAGGCCACCGGACCTGATGGAATTCCAGTTCGAATATTGAAGAAGTTTGCCAATGAATTGGCTCCAATATTATCTAAAATTTTCCTACTTTCATACAAGCAAGGCGACTACCCGAACGCCTGGAAGAGTGCAATGGTGCAACCCGTGCTGAAACGGGGTTGTGACAAAACTGACCCTTCAAACTACCGGCCAATATCAATTGTGTCAGCCGTCGCTAAAGTCTTTGAGAAATGCATCAATCAACATATAGTTAAATATTTTGAAGTTAACAAACTAATTTCGGATAGACAATACGGCTTTCGTGAAAGCCGATCCACGACCGATCTCCTGACGTACGTCACAAACAAATGGAATCTCGCCTTAGAACACCACGGAGAGGCCTTTGCAATCGCTTTGGATATATCCAAGGCTTTTGATAAGGTATGGCATGAGAATCTTATTTGTAAACTTGTGCCTTACGGGCTGGACTCGATGACCACCAGGTGGATTAAAAGCTATCTCAATGACCGAAAAATCAGCGTCGTACTTAATGGGAGATCATCATCGACGCACTCCCCAAATGCCGGAGTCCCTCAGGGATCACCTTTGTCACCGACCCTGTTTTTGCTATACATCAACGATTTGCTGGATAGCACTGTAAACCCTATCCATAGCTTTGCAGATGATGCCACATTGCATTCTTCTATTTCATTCGAGGCGGAGCCTAGCATTACAGATTTAAATAATAAACGGTCAGAAGTCGTAACTTCTCTTAATTCCGATTTAAGTACAATATTTGAGTGGGGTAACAACAACTTAGTGCAATTTAACGAGAAAAAGACACAAATATGCACATTTTCACGTAAAAAAAGTCGCAACGACTACCCATTTGTGGTAAAAAACCATATCCTTGTGGGTTGCGACTCAATTCGACTGCTTGGTGTTCAAATAAGTAACAAACTCAAATGGAATAAACACATTGTTGCATTGGCTAAATCAGCTTCAAAAAAACTCGGGTTCCTAAATAGATGCAAAAAGTTTTTTAAATCGCATCAAGTTCTCCAGATATATAAAACCTTCATCCGACCATGTATAGAGTATTGCTGTCAAGTTTGGGGAGGTGCGTCTGGTACCACCCTCCAGTTATTGGACAGGGTTCAACGCCGCGCTATCCGAATAATACGGAATCCCAGACTTACCCAAGAACTAGACAGCTTACAGCATCGCAGAGATGTTGCAGAACTCTGCGTCTTCTACAGATGCTTACATGGTAAATGTTCTGCAGAACTATCGGAGAACATACCACCATTCGTTACAACAACAAGAGTAACAAGAGGAACAACCAATGCACATAGGTTTACGGTGAAGTTCCCGAAACCTCGAACTGAAGAAATTAAGCGCGAATTTGTATATCGAACATCAAAAAAGTGGAATTCGCTAATACACTTCAAATTTCCGGAGGAATACAAAATGAATAAATTTAAGGTAGCTATTAATCTTTACTTGAAGGATCGCGCATTGGGTGCAGAAGCTCTGACAGTTACAAGGAGCTAGGACCGTTAATAAGTCCGCTCTGCACCCAATTAAAATATGTATATAAAAAATAAAAAATAAAAAAAAAAAACAGGTTTTAAAATTATGTTATCTCAAAATGCTCAATATGCATTTTGTATTAAACTTATCTTTTTATATTTAAAATTATATTAATGTGTACATGTTTCATGTTACCTCAAAATGCTCAATATGCATTTTGTATATAAATTATATTTTTTGCACTTTTTGATAATGTGAGAAAATTAGTATATGTTATGTATATATTCTGTACATACATAACATATAGAATGTAGAATGTAGTGTAGAATGTATCACATTTTGTATAAATAGCACGGAATATGGTAAAATAAAGCAGAATTAAAACGAACGTTAAACTAGTTTAATTAAAAGTTCTCTCGAGTATTCGCTTGGCCCTTTCCTGGTAACCAGGCTAATACTCCCACAAATTCAAAGCAGAGGCTTGAGTTTTTCATGGTCCTTCGAGCCGGATGCGCTACAAAGAGCGTATTCCGCAATCAGCAAGTCCGAAGCCAGTCAACAACAATCGGATATTCAGTGCCATCTTTACCACAAGAGGAGCCAAATTTCGAGGCTAGTAAAACAACAAGTCGGACAAGCAGGTATTGACGTCGTTCCAGACGAACCATCTGCAAATCAACAAGCGCTACACAGAGCGCATTGCCCGAGCCGATAACAACAATCGGGAAAGACTGCGGCTGACGTCGTTCCAGACGTAACGGCAGCAAATATTTGATACGCCACAACCAGCGTAAATTAATTAACAACATGGAAAGCAAACTACGGCTGCCAGGCAGAAATTGCCGAAGAAATAACAACGTTGCAGAGAAATTATGGCAAAGATAGTTTATCCCGCAAAACTAAGTCGTACTTGGAATCGCGGATAGCAAAGGTAAAGGCTTTATACGTGAAGTATTTAGCAGGCGACGAAGAAATTCGTGCTGCAGAGCCACCGCTAGATTCAAGTCATCCATACCTCAAAAAGAGGAAAGAAGTTTCGGAGAATTACGAGATTCTGATAGCTGACATGCTGTATTAAAGAAGAATCATCACACCGCCATAAAATCACTACCAACCGACATCGCCGCTATGATAGCTGTTGATGGTACTAACTGGCATTTCATACCACCTCATGCTCCTCACTTCGGAGGCATTTGGGAAACAGGAATAAAATCAGTAAAATTCCATCTCAAGAGGGTTGTAGGAGAATCCACATTAACATTTGAAGAACTGTACACGGTAACCAGCCAAATCGAGGCATGTCTCAACTCCAGGCCATTAATAGCACTTTCAAATGATCCTTCTGATCTAACAGCACTAACACCAGGGCATTTTCTTATCGGTGATTCACTCAAGGCGCCACCATCTGCGAGCATCGAAGCCATTGGGTTAAATTCAAGATGGCTCATGATTGAACAAATGGTACAACAATATTGGAAACGCTGGTCATCCGAGTACATTCACCAACTACAACAGCGGTATAAATGGAAAAATGTCCAACCCAATCTAAAAGTACACGATCTAGTACTATTAAAAGATGATCAGCTACCTGCCACTCGATGGAAATTGGGACGTGTTCTTGAGGTTCATGCTGGCAGGGATGACCTAGTTAGAGTCGCAACAATTAAATGCCAGGATGCGACATACAAAAGACCAATTGTCAAATTATGCAAACTTCCGATTGAGAAAGAACTTAGTGATGCAGCACCTGCACCATATATTGACAACGGCTCCGCTAGCAGTAACAGCGCAGGTCCTAGACAAGAAAAAGTCAGCAACGCATTACCTAGCAGTAACAACGCTGCTCCCAGGCAACAACCTCAGCGACGAGCAAAGCTATGTAGAGCAAACCAAGTAGCTCTTGCAATTTTCTCTTTTTGCTGCCTTCTGGGGTTAGCACAAGCAGACATCCGGATTACTCCATTCAACAAGTCCACCGGAATACATTTCGAGGAATTAGGCAAGCTCGAAATTGTGGCAATGAGATGGACATTAGTAGTTCATTACAACCTGAGCAGCTACTGGGATGAAATTGAGAATTTTAAGCAAGCTCACACCGAGTTAACAACGGTGTGCGCGGAGCTTAATCTAAGTTGTAACATCATGCTCCAACAACTCCTATGGCAATACAATAATTTGATCGCAGATAATGTGCTATTGTTTGAAAGCAATCAGGATCGGAGACGGGTAAAACGCTGTTTCGGAGATACCGTCGGCCTGGTACTAGGGGACATGTTCGGAGTTCTTAGTCAGCGTGAGGCTGAAATATACGAGGCTCAGTTTGAGGCAATTGGCAACAACGAGAATCATCTATTGGGTCTGATAAAAAATCAAACAAGCGTAATAGATAACACCGTAAAGTTAGTGAGACATAACTCCAACCTTACCATCACAGCGATAAACAACTTAATCAAGGAACAACATCGTCTGCGACAGGATATGATGCTGCTACAGGAATATAGAACATATGAAGATAGAGTGCGCTCAGTGTTTATAAAGTTGCTTGAAATGACTTTAGTGCTTAAGAGCCTTGAGGATACACAGCAAGGCTTACTTGACGTGGTTCATCATGTTCATCAAGACATTCTGCACCCGTCCATACTTACACCAACTCAGCTAGAAGAAGAGCTGCAAGTGATCCGACAACACGTGCCAACAACCGTTACTCTTCCGGGCCACAATATTCATGACCTCCGTCATGTGTACCAAAGTATGACCGTACGCAGCCGAGTAACCCAGAAGTATGTAATAATTGAAATCATAATACCACTTTCGTTTGCATGGGATTATACGCTTATAGCTATAATTCCTGTACCAGATATTGCTCATGGAAACACGCAGTCACACATTGTCCCTTCAACTGACTATTTGGCCATGGACAATCGGCGCGAACATTTCGCGTTGATGACAAAAGAAGATGTAAACCGATGCCATATGTTCCAACATAAGCAATTTTTGTGTGGTGTCACCTATTATTTCCCTGAATGACCCTAATCAATGTGAGATAGCTATTTTGCAACGGAAGGACGGGTTAGACACAACATGCAACATTAGAACAATAAACGCTACCAACCATTGGATTAAACTTCATGTCCCAAATCAGTGGATATATGTGGTACCAAACGAAACTACTGTTGATGTCATATGTGATTCCAGAATACAGCCTTACATCTTTCGTGGTTCCGGTATAGTAGAAATCGAAGCCGGCTGTGTGTTACGAGACGCCAATATTCAAATTATTGCCATAGGGACCGCTCAGCATAGCATCAAAAAAATGTTATATGAAACAGCACATTTAATGCATGGTGCCCATAATTTGCACGATTTGGTTACATCGATAAAGAAGAACATGGCTCACAACGATTTAAACTTGTTGACTACACCAGAAACAACTGAGCTGGAGAACCAGTTGAATGAGTTGAGGGAGAAGGAAGTACTACCTATCCATCAGAACATTCATCACGTTCACCATTATACGATGATTCACGTGATATTTTGGAGTTGCTTAGCTATAGGAATCAGCTGGATTACATGCAAAATAAGGGGAAGACGGATACCCAACAGACCTCCTTCTCCACTTCCAGGCTCGGCTGACAGCATTGTATAAACATTGTGAGAGGCGGGAGTATGTTGAATCACGGATCAACAGGTTTTAAAATTATGTTATCTCAAAATGCTCAATATGCATTTTGTATTAAACTTATCTTTTTATATTTAAAATTATATTAATGTGTACATGTTTCATGTTACTTCAAAATGCTCAATATGCATTTTGTATATAAATTATATTTTTTGCACTTTTTGATAATGTGAGAAAATTATTATATGTTATGTATATATTCTGTACATACATAACATATAGAATGTAGAATGTAGTGTAGAATGTATCACATTTTGTATAAATAGCACGGAATATGGTAAAATAAAGCAGAATTAAAACGAACGTTAAACTAGTTTAATTAAAAGTTCTCTCGAGTATTCGCTTGGCCCTTTCCTGGTAACCAGGCTAATACTCCCACAAATTCAAAGCAGAGGCTTGAGTTTTTCATATGTAAATAATTGCAGCATTTCTGCACTAACACAAAACACAGTCGTTCGCCGAATACGATACAAATAAAATATAATTTACTATAAATAGTAAAGATTTAGGTAATTTTTAAAAACAGATTTTCATTTATTAATGTTTTCGAAAATTCTCGCTTCTTAACAATTTCGTTAGAATTGCGTATATTAATTTTAAAATTTACACCAATAAAATACATGATAGTCGCTTTTCAATAGACTAGCGCAAGTACTTATAAGTGCGAAAAATAGGTCTCGGCTACATGGTCAATTGGAACATACAAAATGAGTAAAACGTAGCCTTAAAATTTTTACTTCACATAATAGAAAAAAAATAATGTGATTATGGTTCAGTTGTTTAATAAAATATTAAAATTATTATTTAAAAAATATATTTTAGCTTTTTGTCGTAAATTAATTTTCAATATTCTAAAATCAGTGATAAAAATGAGTACATCAAAATTTATTCTAAAATTTTGAACCTACATAAGCCCTGTTTTCCATGAGAACTTCTCTAGAACTCGATAAAATTTAAATTACTTTTATTCCATGTAAACCGAAAAAAAATAAATTCATAAAGCGCGAATATGTAGTGTATTTGACACAAATACACATTTTAAGTTAAAAAATTTCCCCCTACAATTATTTCATCCACATTTTCTTATTTCTTGCTGACGTCATTACACGCAACTACACTCGATAAATTCAGGGGTTTATCAAGTGTAACTAAAAAATAAGCTCTAATTGTAATGATTTATTGCTGTAACAACTTAAAATGTGTATTTATGTTAAATGCACTACACATTAGCACTTTGTGAATTTATTTATTTATTTAAAGGGATTTAAAATCGAGTTCTAATGCAGTTCTCATGGAAAACACGACTATATATGTAAATGGTACATATCTGGAAATCATCTCACACTTCTCAGAATAATTTCTTGTCATTTTTCGATAATCTGATGTCTTCAAATAAACACCAGATATTTGTGGGTGATCTTAAGGCACATTTATTAATCGAACATATTCGTAATCGTAATTTTGTATTATTTGCAACTAACAAACTAGAACTTCCGTTAATTATGATAGTGTGTTGGCTTCTGTCTTAAACACTTACTTATCATCACATAATATTGATTTTAAATTATTATAACAATGTATCACCTCTGCATTAAAGAAAATACTAAAATTTTTACCACTAATCCGAAAATATTAGCCTATAAAAAACGATGGTTCAACCAAAACTAACGTCAATTCAAGCTCTTTAACATTCTTATGTTTTTACCACACGGATAATTAAAAGGAGACTATTAACGGTGGTTTCTATTACTAATGAACGTTAAAATCAGAATGCTCTCCCAGATATGATCAAATTACTACACGTCTAGTGAAATATTTGGCTAACATTGTTACTCCGTTATACATTGACTATATCAATACCTGTATATCTAAAGATTGCTCATGTTACTCCTGTTTTAGTTGACCACTTAAATTTTAACGAACTAATTACCAAAAATCAGCGCTGATTTACCATCGAATCTAGCTTTAAATCTTATAAACCTAGTATATAAATATATTGAGAACAAAAATGCTACTTCTTGTCTATTTTTCGATCATAAGAAATCATTAGATTGCAATCTTTAGGTAGTGCCTTACAACTATTACTGAACTACCTGAATAACAGACAGCAATCTGTTTGTATAGGTAGTTTTGAATCTGCCAAATTGAACATTATAACAGACTTCTCACACGGATCAATTTTGGGACCAAACTTATTCATAACATGTGTTAATGTGTTAATGATATTATTTTTTTAAATCTGAAAGGAAAAATTCAGTTGTTTGCTGATGATGCCGCCCTGGTTTACAGTTTCTGTCATCAACTAAAACAAGACATGGAAAATGACATTACCATTTTGACCAGTTTGAAAAAGTTTGTATTGAACGTTAGTTAGATACTTTATCAATTTTTACTTAAATCACAAACCACAAGCGTGTGGATTGTGCCCGTTATCTTGGACTGAAAGCTAATTCTCGTCTTAGCTGGGATCGATCACATAAATGTAGCTAAACAAAATATATTCAAAACTTTGAAATGCAATATATATTATAAATTTTATTCATTCATTACCATCATCTTGCATACCCATTTTATTCACTGCCATCTCGCATACCTAATACAAATATGGGGTTCATCGAATGTTGTTGTTCACCTTCAAAAGTGATCTCCTTAACAAGTTGCCTTTACTAACTCCTTATATTTTGCTCTACAATGAAAATGTATTTCCTTTGTCATCACTATGGCAGTATATCATAACTATCTACAAAATCAGACATGGTCTAATGAAAAATAATATGGAATTTTATAGGTAACAACATGTCTGAAACTTCCAAATTAACCCGTAGGTCGCTTAACTTCCGTCTTCCAAACAATACCAACCAAACCACTCAAAATAGTATTTTTTTCTAAAAGTCCCAGTTTGTTTAACGAGTTAATTGATACACAATACGGATTTCTCTTCTAAAATCTTACTTAAAAAATCTTTTATTTACAAATTCACTGATTGTTACAACAATTCTCAACAGTAAACTCGTTTTTTTCTGTTTTGCTTGTTTGGACTATACTATTGCTTTGAAGTCTGATTATTGCTCTTCTATTTAGGCTTAATAACTAAATGACTAAAATAAATAAATCTTTATTAATAATATTTCCCCGTATAAAATTTGTAAACATTTTTTTTGGTAAATAAAAAAATATCACCTAACGGAGAATGTTGACATACTACTCAAGAAAATTAGGTAGAACAGTTATGAGTAGGTAAGTTAGCAAAGGCATGTATTATAAGTGCTTATAATTACTTGCGGTAGTCAAATTCTTAGTTATCAGTTTTGAAATGTTGTCATAAATGTTTCAATTTCAATATACAGTTGAATCTGTTGGCCCTCCAGGCCTTCGTCCTAGTATTATAGGTTGGTTTTGAGGAACCAGCTTCATTCGTGCTTTGGTTCCACTTTGTATTTGTTTACTCAGATTTGGTGACCCGAGTGGAGGGACCAGCCTCGCTGGGCTTCAGGGGATATGATGACAATGAAATAAAATACCAAAGAAAATTAAACAACGATAACAGTGACAGTGAAATAGAAATTAAAATGTTTAAAAGTGATAATAATAAAACACGTTTAATACCGAAAACATGGGAAATCAAGATGAAAAAATGGAGTCAACACCCAGAACCAAACCCAGATACAGAAACAATTACAAATACAAAGAGCAACAACACCAAAAACATATCAGAAAATATCTATAAAAATTCCAATATATAAAATTCTAATATATATCTCAAAAACAATGATATTAATAATTCTAGCGAAAATATTTAAAGGAAGCAACATAGAACCAAAAACATAATTGAAGTCAACAAAAAAACAGCTAGAGTAGAATTTGAGTCATTTTATAGCCAATAAATGTATCCAGAAAGACGACCCTTAAAACCATGTACAAGGCGTAGTGCAACGGATGTGAGGGAGGTTCGACATGGAAGAGATCAAAGAAAATATGACATTGTAGAAATGAATTGTTCCAAGCTTTAATCTGTTTGATGACGTTACGCCACTGAGCATCGATATTCTATGTGAAGTAAGAGGTTTTAATTGTTCTGTATTGGTTTGAGTGGTATACACATTATAATATTCAAATTACTTATTTTATATCTCCCCTATTTAAATTTTACCGTTTCTGATTCGGACCATTGTACATGTTATATAATAATTTCATTCCTTTAAAATCGATCGAGAAGATTAATTGTGTTGACGGACGATCAAATAATTATTATATTTTAAATATTAAACATAAAGCTACCAAATATTAAAACATTAAGCATAAAGTTCAGTTAAGTCAAACTACGATTTATACTTTGCAATAAGTTTTGATTCCAATTTGCCAATATATTTGTTGTTATGAAAAATGTATACAATTTTTCTTAAATAAATCAACTAAGAAATAAGAAAATGGAAAAAATTTTATAAACGATGTACAGATAACAGATTCAACTGTATATTGAAATTGAAACATTTATGACAACATTTCAAAACTCATAACTAAGAATTTGACTACCGCAAGTAATTATAAACAGCGCGAAGGGAAATCTTTATCTATAAGATTGCAAGAAAGGCTTGAGGTTGTAATAAACAATGAGGTTAACAAGGAAATTGCGCAAAAAGTAAATCGAGCTTGATTATGTTTCTATAAGTATTACATAAACAATACCGGTATTAATACAGGTATCTCGGTTTTGTTGTCAAGTAATACCGCAATACCGGTATTCATATTTTGGACGGCAATTGAATGCCCTATCGGCCCTTCGACATTAGGCCCTTCGACATTCGACCCTTTGGAATTCGGCCCTTCGTACCCATTCCATTTAGTCGTGCTTGCGAATTAATCGTGGTTTGTCGATTTGATCCTAAGTTTTTTTTTCTACGGCAATAAACACAATACTAAGTGCATGAAATTTTTAAATATTTGATACCTTTATCTTGAAAAACAACAACAACAAGAAAATTATTTTCTATAAAGGTTTTGTTTAATTAGTGCCACACTTTCGAAACACGAAAATTAAAAATTAAAACATGGCGAATTTTTCACAATGGAGCAAAATTCGTGAAATCGCACATTTATCATGTTTCCATGTACGAGGTTGCGTTAGGTTGGACTGAAATTAGGTTTTCGTTAAATTTCAAAATGGCGTCGATCGTTTCCATGGAAGGGTGTTAGGTTGAGATGGTAATTGTGGTGATGGTAATTGTGATTGTGATTGTGATGGGTGATGGTGATGGTGATGGTGATGGATGATGGTGTTTGGTGATGGTGATTGTGATGGTGATGGTGATGGTGATGGTGATTGTGATAGTGATAGTGATGGTGATGGTGATGGTGATGGTGATGGTGATGGTGATGGTGATGGTGATGGTGATGGTGATGGTGATGGTGATGGTGATGGTGATGGTGATGGTGATGGTGATGGTGATGGTGATGGTGATGGTGATGGTGATGGTGATGGTGATGGTGATGGTGATGGTGATGGTGATGGTGATGGTGATGGTGATGGTGATGGTGATGGTGATGGTGATGGTGATGGTGATGGTGATGGTGATGGTGATGGTGATGGTGATGGTGATGGTGATGGTGATGGTGATGGTGATGGTGATGGTGATGGTGATGGTGATGGTGATGGTGATGGTGATGGTGATGGTGATGGTGATGGTGATGGTGATGGTGATGGTGATGGTGATGGTGATGGTGATGGTGATGGTGATGGTGATGGTGATGGTGATGGTGATGGTGATGGTGATGGTGATGGTGATGGTGATGGTGATGGTGATGGTGATGGTGATGGTGATGGTGATGGTGATGGTGATGGTGATGGTGATGGTGATGGTGATGGTGATGGTGATGGTGATGGTGATGGTGATGGTGATGGTGATGGTGATGGTGATGGTGATGGTGATGGTGATGGTGATGGTGATGGTGATGGTGATGGTGATGGTGATGGTGATGGTGATGGTGATGGTGATGGTGATGGTGATGGTGATGGTGATGGTGATGGTGATGGTGATGGTGATGGTGATGGTGATGGTGATGGTGATGGTGATGGTGATGGTGATGGTGATGGTGATGGTGATGGTGATGGTGATGGTGATGGTGATGGTGATGGTGATGGTGATGGTGATGGTGATGGTGATGGTGATGGTGATGGTGATGGTGATGGTGATGGTGATGGTGATGGTGATGGTGATGGTGATGGTGATGGTGATGGTGATGGTGATGGTGATGGTGATGGTGATGGTGATGGTGATGGTGATGGTGATGGTGATGGTGATGGTGATGGTGATGGTGATGGTGATGGTGATGGTGATGGTGATGGTGATGGTGATGGTGATGGTGATGGTGATGGTGATGGTGATGGTGATGGTGATGGTGATGGTGATGGTGATGGTGATGGTGATGGTGATGGTGATGGTGATGGTGATGGTGATGGTGATGGTGATGGTGATGGTGATGGTGATGGTGATGGTGATGGTGATGGTGATGGTGATGGTGATGGTGATGGTGATGGTGATGGTGATGGTGATGGTGATGGTGATGGTGATGGTGATGGTGATGGTGATGGTGATGGTGATGGTGATGGTGATGGTGATGGTGATGGTGATGGTGATGGTGATGGTGATGGTGATGGTGATGGTGATGGTGATGGTGATGGTGATGGTGATGGTGATGGTGATGGTGATGGTGATGGTGATGGTGATGGTGATGGTGATGGTGATGGTGATGGTGATGGTGATGGTGATGGTGATGGTGATGGTGATGGTGATGGTGATGGTGATGGTGATGGTGATGGTGATGGTGATGGTGATGGTGATGGTGATGGTGATGGTGATGGTGATGGTGATGGTGATGGTGATGGTGATGGTGATGGTGATGGTGATGGTGATGGTGATGGTGATGGTGATGGTGATGGTGATGGTGATGGTGATGGTGATGGTGATGGTGATGGTGATGGTGATGGTGATGGTGATGGTGATGGTGATGGTGATGGTGATGGTGATGGTGATGGTGATGGTGATGGTGATGGTGATGGTGATGGTGATGGTAATGGTGATGGTGATGGTGATGGTGATGGTGATGGTGATGGTGATGGTGATGGTGGATGCACTATGATACGATGTTATGATTGTGTGATCACGTGTAGTGTGACGGTAAGATGGTGCGATAGTGTTTTGTTATGATCATTAAACTGTACTTTGGCGTCATTTCAAAATGCTATGATGGTAGGATGGTATGAAGGTGGTGGTATGATGGTATGATTGTAAGATCTTACGAAGATTTGATGGTATGTTGCTACCACCTTATGTCACGTATAAAATGCACCTTTGGATGCATTTCAATCAAATTCAATGATAACACGCGACTTCATCTAAAAGTCCACATATCATCAAGAGAGCTAACGCCAACTTCTTATACTATGTAAAAGAAAAAGTAAAATAAAATGAAGAATTGTAAGGAAACATTTTTCCAAACATAGAAGTCAATTAACTGTATCATGAGGTAACTTAAATTAGTAAATACATTTTCAGAAGTTATATAAAGATATAATGTCTAAAAACTGATTTACTCTGTCTTGATATTTCCCCGGGTAGCACCGCGTATATCGGCTAGTTATAGGCTGGTTTGAGGATCGAGTTCGGCGTGTAGTTTGCGATTTAGTTGAGGATGAGGGTTGAGTTGGGTTCCGTTTTCTTGTTAAGTTGAGGTTGTGTTGAAATTGAGTTAGGATTTGGTTAGGGTTTAGTGAGCAGTACAGTTGGGGATTTATTAGTGTGTTGAATTTACAGCCGAATTGGAGTTAGCTAGAGTTGAGTTCACATACGCATATAGTTTGTCAGACCATGTTGATTTGGGGGTTGAGTTGGGAATTGAGTTTGGGGTTTAGTTATAGGCTGAGATTGAGTTATCTGCCATTATTATTATATAAAATGTATGAATAATGTTACTTAAGTCGTTACTTAAAACTACAGATTTTTACTTTTTAACTTCTTGCGCACATATTCAAATAATAACACGAAAGTGTATTATGAAAGATTGATCTACTTAATATTTTTTTTGCATGTATTAAGCTTTACGTCAGTAAATAGTTTTATAGCAAATTTTTCCTCTATTAGGTCAATAAAAATTACCAGAACTATAAATAAATCGAAATTTATTTAAAAAGCAGGAATAGGAACAAGTTGGAGCGGATGGGGGGGAGGGGAGGGAGGAAGTTCGAGGTAGGAGACTGAACGAGGAAATATAATTAGGGTTAAGTTGAGGAGCAAGATTGGAGTTAAGTTGGAGATTGTGTTGAGTTGAAAGTTGATTTGGGGTTGAATTGGTGACTAGGTTGATGGAAGGGTTAGGAGTTGATTTTGTGATTTCGCTGGAGATTACGCTGGGATTGAGTTGGAGGTTGAGTTGCAGATTGAATTGGAGGTTGAGTTGGAGATTGAGTTGGTAATTGAGGTTATACAATAAAGGGATTAAGGGGTTCAGTTGGAAATTGAGTTAAGATTGAGTAAGGGATTAAGAAGTTCAGTTAGGGATTGATTGATTCGGGAGTTAGTTTGAGTTGACTTGATATAATCTCACGAACTCACGTAATACTTTCCGATGTTCTGATCACCTCCTAAGGTTTCAGCCCTTTGTATTTTTTATTGCGTTCTTAATTTTTTTATTGTCAATTTTTTGTTGTATTTAATTATTGTAATATTTTTTTATTTCAGTAATAATAAAAATTGTTAATATCTATTCGCCTCGCCATTTGGTTTTCAACCCAACTCAATTCCACTCGCTTCGTTGAGCTCAAAATATTTTAACCAAAATTTAACTTCAACCTCGTTTTGATGAATGCTAACCCCAACTCAATGAGGCTTCAACCTTATATGGAAACAAGTTAATTGTTTAGATGGGACCGGAAGTCATGTTTCAATTTTATTATTTTTGTATTTTGGGTCTGTAGCACTGAGTAAAGAAAACAATTTAAGAATAAACATGATTTTTTTTATTGTTGTTGTTTTTTAAGATATAAGGTGTCAAATATTTAAAAATTTCATGCACTTGGTGTTATATTTATTGTTATGGAAAACCTTGCCTTAGTACATTAAAAACCATTCAAAAACATGTAAATTACATCATCGTTGGTAGCCGAGGCCTCCAGCTGCCTCATTTAGTTGATCGTCCTAAGAGGAATTCTTTTTAATTTATTCTATGGAGTGTGACAAATGCTCAAACCCATAATGAACAACGTTGCTACAGACCACAAAGGAAGAAGATGTATTTCCAACCCGATTTTCAACTCAAACATTGACGAAATCATCGTTATATTGTAGGTTTGGCTTAAATAGTTCGGAATATACTAGAGACTAAATAGTTGAGTATTCAAGGGACCAACCTCTGCGATGAACGAACAGAGGAATTAAGGAGTAATGATAACATGTGTGGCTTAAGAATTATGTGCGCCTAAATTGTTAGTCTCGATGAGAAGAAGAATAGCTAGATAAGTAAACGCGCTATGTAGTGTTCTACGGCAACTAAATTCATTCTCAGCCCACGGATGGTTCGGAAACGGGTCGGAAATACCCTCCCCAAGGCAACGAATCACAGAAACTCAAACATAAGCTTTTATGGACCCTCTTGTAACAACTGAGAAAACCATTTTTCTGAACCAAGATATACATATACATAACTATATGTTTTTATATTGAATAATTTGGGTAGGCGAAAAATAAATAATCACTTAATTATTCAAGTTGAATTAATTCTATTTTACAGAATTCCATTGTGTCATAAAATCATTCGATAAAAATACAAGCAAATATATTTTATTTAAAAAATTGATTCTAATTTGTCAATATTATTCTACAGGTACTCGTATACTATCTCCGTATCCTCCGGTTCAATTTATCTTTATGTGATTAATCAATGTTTCTTAAAAATAGAATAATAAAAGGATCCGATTCAATTCCTAAGTAATTTTATATAATAAGTATATATTGTAAATAGGTAATATATCCTCTTGTTACTCCTGAGGTTATAATACCGAAATTTTCATAATTTAATATGAGTACGTGCACAGCCGTATGTAATGTTTATACCTGAATACTCTTTTAAGTTTGACATCCTATAAAATGTCTATAAATTGTATTAAACACAAGCGCGACTGTCCTGGAGAAAAAGAACATTTTGACATTCTCTTCTCCTAATACGCCATAACGCGCAGTCGCGATTTCCCCTTTGACATTTTTGCATCTTATTACGAATGTAACATAAACTTGGATTACTTTTCTATGCACATACAAATACTGGAATGCTGGCAAACTAATTACTTCTCCACGTACAATACACAGGTTAGGTATCAACTGGAGAACAACTAGAATAAAATATTGTAACGTACACATATCAATTTTATGGTGATGCAGATTTTTTAGCAAACACTTTACCTTCAGCACTGCTGAATGAAATGCTCCATTATTCGGAAGCATACCGATGCAAATTAAACAATTATAATCGTAGCTTCGTAATCCTGTAAACTTTATATCAACATATTTAGTGCTGAAAATCGATTTTTTATTGTGTTTGGTAGACATTCAATCATTTATAGCATGTATAAGGTCGACCATAGTTAAGTGAACGATCAAAACGTAGGGCGATTTTCGTTTTTTGACCTTTCTTTAGTCCGGTTTGATTTTTTGTGAATGTAGACGCAAACAATTTGTTATGGAGCGATAAACGCCAAAAACACTAAGAAAGCGTTTTTATAGACAAATATATTAATTGTAATGACATTCACAATATTTTCAATTTGGTAAATCTGCAAATCAGATAAATATAGAGGACAATCACTCCTAATATATCTACTAACAAAAGTAGAAATATGATTCCCCCTCCTTCCCTTCCCGTACTTTACCCCATGAGTTATACCAATGTATATACTCTTCAACGATGAGAACCCTCCTTGAGTTCCTATATTGGTAGTTTGGTTTCGTAATTCGTACTGAACAGTTGGTGTACTCATCAGGTAGCTACGAACAAACTACAGAAATACAATTCTCGCTAATACCCCAAGTATTTGCCAGAACATACTGATCTAGTGATATTCACGAAATCAAAAATCATAGGAGAAACCTCAGTTGTGGGTGTATTATTCCCACAAAAAATACATGTGGAGTGTGGGCGTAATACACACATAAATGAGGTTTTTCCTTGGGTTTTTGATTTGGTGATTATAATTCACTAGAGAAGTATGTTGCTGGTATTAGGCCGATATTAAGCGTATAACAGTTGAGGATAATTGTTTGACAGACGAGGCGAAGCTGAGCCTGATAAATATTATCCTCAACTGTTATCGGTTTTATCGGCCGTGTGTTGTTCACTATTTTTCGTCATACCCAAAAACTAGTCATAATTGTTTGAAAATAGTATATTATTCAACAAGCATATAATGATAGCTATTATTCACAAAGATGAAGTTTACCGACACGTGCCGAAAATCCTTTAAATAATCCTAAAATAATTTCCATCGACATTTTGACGTCTCAATTTAATTATAATGAAAATGACAAAGGACTACTAGATAAAATTTCAAAAATGAAATTTATACTTGGTACTAGTGAATAATGGACGAAAAGCCTACTAGATAAACTAGCAGTGAATAATGGATATCATTATAATTGAAGAAACAAAATGTATAATAAGTATATTATACGTTAGGCGTGCACAAACATTTTTTTCATACCAATTTTACCCCTATTAGGGTCTGCTCGAATACTGTGGTCATTATTTTCTCGTTGTAGTTTTTGACATTTTAAATTTTAAACATTCTCCTTCGCTCTTATCGCTGCCCGAATACTTTTTTTGTTTGACGTTTATTGTGTAAATGTGAATTGAATAATTTATTTCTTTTCGATTGGTGAATTGCATATTTAAATCTGATTTATGTTAGTTAGTAGTTTGTTGAACGACATAATTATTCAAGACGGTTCATTTCCAGTTCCACTAATAATTCCAACATAACTGAAAATGAGTAATTTTTTTAATAAACTTAATATCAAATTAAGCCAATCCCGTGACATGAACTATAAATTTCCTAAAGGCTCTGAAATTTATATTTCGTCTTTTCGAGAAATAACCACCAACATTTTACCAAGTAACATGTGCTACTACTTATGGCGGATCACTACTGTAATCACTATGCACACATTAATTAATTTAAATTAAATTTTCTAAATTCTAAATTATGTAACTTTATGTTTAAATCCAAGCGAATGTTAATACTTTTCTTGCTGTCAAATACTACCATAGTGTAATACTGTGGTAATTCAGATGAGTGTGTTTTATATCGTGTTTTACGTCAAAAACTACAACGAGAAAATGTTTATACCACAGTATTCGAGCAGGCTCTTAAAGCAGTAAACGATTTTTACTCTACCTGTTGCCATAAATATCCAATTCTTTCACCAACGAGCGGGAATTATCATCAATTACTGACTGAAATAGCAATCTTCCACTTTAGAATAGAGTTCTGTACTAAGAAACATTTTCCAGTTTGATTGTTTCCAGCTGAATCTGATTTATTCAAACGAGCGTGGTGTTTAACCGTCTCCAGTTTGGTTTTGGGATTTCGTTTACGTAACAATATTGTAAGGATAGAACTAACAGTAAAAAAAATGATCTTTTGGGGCTGATTTATTTATGTAGTTTAGCAAGAAATGCATGGTTTCCCTCTTCCATGACCCTATGAAATTTTATTTCATTAATCAGTTAGGTGATTATGACAGAATTATTGAAAAGAGTAGGTTTAAACACCAATTTTATTACTGCTCTTCTTTATTAATGATGAAATATCTTTGCGATTTAGCGCAAAGTTAGTATAATAAATTAGAAGCAACTTTTTTCAGATTACATAAAGTGTCGTTACTTTGGGTTGATCCTTATGCAGAATTTCATCTCAATATTTTATGTGGTAACGATTAGTGATCTATTGGCTTTATAGGGTCAATACAATTTTTTTGGTTCTGTAATTTTCCTTGAAATGTGATGCCAAAATATCAAATTAAATTTGGTATGCTAATTTATTCCAATTTTATACAATATTAAGTATTGAAATAAACGAAGATTTCTCGAGAATTTCGACCCAAATTTCTCGAGAAATGAGAATATCGAAAATTTTTAATTTATACTTCTCGAGGTTTCGAGGGTTATAAAACAAGATACGATTGCTCGGAAAGAGCTGTACGCTAAGTTGAGCAGCCATCCTGATAAATACTTTGATACTTTGAATAAAAGCTTCATTTTTATTGTAGTAACGCTTACTGCATATACTGTTAATTTATTTATTGTGGTTGTTGTCGAAAAGCCCGCAAATAATCAACATGTAAAGAATTTAGTTTTCATTTCATTTAATTATCATTGCTACAGTTATTTTATCACAAATTTTGCACTTTATTACATTAGATAATTATTTCATCAGGCACCAACAAGGAATAGTTACAGTTATATCCCATTAAATACCCACATAAACATTTGTGTAAGTCAAGTACAACATTTCGTACTAAAGGAATGCCACTATAGCGTGTTTGATACCGCGCCATTCAGCATTTTTTGCGATTACCTTTCATGCTCCTTCTCTTGATAAACAAAAAAAGCAGTATTATTGTATATTATTCGTGTATACATTGTTCAATATGTCAAGCGAATCAATCCCTACACACTGGCAACTGCTTTGAAATATATCATAAGTGTACTCTCAAATAATTGAAATTAATTTAAAATAAAAATGAACTCTTAACGAACAAGAGCTTTTTTTGCAATACTCGTCTATAAGACAACAGAAAATTGGGTAAATGTTTAACATCTTTAAACTGTTTATTACGATGAAAATTCAAGGGATTTAAATAATCATGGGTGGGGCAACACACATCTTTACACACACATCTTCATCCAATAATGCTTGCAGTTGTTGGTTTTCAAACTTTTCCGGTAGACTTGAACGATCTTTGCCTTTCACTTGATAATCACCACTTTTGAATGCGAGTTTGACTGCTGTTCAATGCATTTCAATTCTAAATAATCTAAGATTCATGTGAGTCTCTGATTGGGTAGCATGGGGTGAGGATTTATATTGTCATGAGCTACTGCTAAATTGGGGAAAGGGTCTCCAAATTTAAGAAAACCCATAACATCATTTGAGGACTGTCGCTGCTGAAAAAAATGGAACGTTTTTGTAAAATGTAAATGGATTGGTTTGGAGACGTCGTATAGTCTTTGTAGTAAAAGTGTCGGTCGAGGAATCGGATAGACCTAATTTTTTTATATTATATCAACTATACACTTTAAAACTTATAAATTTTATAATTTGATTGGAATCATATAAAAATTATACTATTTTGTATCGATCTGTATGCAAACGATAATTGTATTATTTTTATACCAAAATTTTCAACCGTATGGAAAATCCTTGATGTGTACGTAGAATAAACTGAATCAAATCTCCGTCTTTCTCTGTTTCCTTCTCTTTTAAAATTCGCTTTGCAAAGTTTTTAAAACCCGCAAGTTTAATGTACACAATTAAAAATTTAATTTAGAATGTAAATATTGTAATATTATTGTAATATTATTGTAATATTAATATTTTAACGTTATTCTCAACTTAAAGTTACGAATGACGCCGATAGAGTAACTGAACAAGAGAACAATGACTCGGGAACTAAACATGTGAAGAACAAATAGACACACAACTTTCTTTTAAGTGAAACTTTTGTACGTATGATTCGAACAAAAAACACAAAAAATATTGAAGCTTAATCCTGTGACGGTGACGGTCGTTAACACAATTTTTATATTCGGAAAAATATGTTGTGTGACGGGAAAATGAACATATGTACTATCAACATTTACTTGATAATTCATCAAAATCTTCAAGTATTACACTTATTGGATAAGAAAATATTTGAAAGTCAAGGTAATGTTTATCTTAGAAATTTTATAATATATTTTTTTTGGTTTTAATCTATGCAATCTGTTCTGAGGCTCAAGGCATTCCAAACTCTTTCGCAGTTTACTTTTATCGTCCTACTTTACATAGTATTAGCCAAATCGAGGACGTACGGCTATAGACCCGTTTTGTATAAACCATCTGCACATCGTATTGATTTATGTCCATTTATAGTGCTGACAAGAAAGGTGGGTCGGCCCATGGATTCTGCACTCTTAACAAGGGGTCATAGTTTTGTTCATCGTCAAAAATCCCTTTTGCATCCCGTCCCTATCGGGATTCGAACCCGGTACCTTCCGAGCCAAACGCCGCAGCTTTAAGTAGCTTATACATTATCATTTTAAATGACATCATTTAAAATGATGAATTTTTTCATTTCATCATTTACTCGTGCATCCCGTCCCTATCGGGATTCGAACCCGGTACCTCCCGATCCAAACGCCGCAGCTTTAAGTAGCATATACATTATCATTTTAAATGACATCATTTAAAATGATGAATTTCTTCTTTTCATCATTTACTCGTTTAACAATGTCATTTGTTTGGAAAATGTGTAAATTATTTATTACTATTCTATAGTTTGTTTTTAAAAGATTAAGAAGTTCTTTTTAAAAAATAAATTTAAAATAGTATTTAAAGACAAAAGGCCATGAATAATAAAAAAAAAGCTTGTGTGTGTATAATTTTAGCACTTGGTATCGAGAAAAAAGAACGAAAAAAACGTCGTTGGATTAAAAAATGGATTATTAAAAGAAACGAGTTGTCTCATATGAATTTAATAAGTGAATTGAAGATAAGTGAACCACTTGATTTTAAAAACAATTTTCGAATGAGTCGTGAAAATTATGAATTTTTATTAGGGAAGATAACACCAATAATAAAAAAACAAGATACCCAGTTCAGAAATGCCATTACTCCTAACGAAAAGTTAGCAATAATGCTTCGATATTTAGCAACAGGAAGAACATTTGCGGATTTGAAGTATAGTGCAGTTTTGGATGAATCTACAATTGGGAAATTAGTAATTGAAACATGTCAAGCTATAAACAATGTTTTAAAAGATTACATTAAGGTATGTTTTACTTGAATAAATTTGCAAATATTTTCAATTACATACAATAAGTTAATTTTTTTTTATATAGATTCCACAAACGGAAGATGAATGGAAAATGATAAGTCAGGATTTCGGTAAAAAATGGAATTTCTTTAATTGCTTAGGGGCCATAGATGGGAAGCATATGGGAATTAGAAAACCATCTAACTCAGGCTCATTGTTTTATAATTACAAAAAAAATTTTAGCATTGTGTTAATGGCTGTCGTTAATGCTAATTATGAGTTTATTATGGTTGATGTCGGTGCGAATGGTCGTGTATCGGATGGAGGAGTTATCTTCTACACAGCTTTTTGGCAAAAATTAGCAAACAATTCGTTATGTAAAACGCAAGATGGTGCATTGCCACAGGCTTACTCCAATTTTCTCTTTGTTTTTGTGGGAGATGATGCTTTCAGTATGTCCGAACACTTAATGAAACCTTATAGTGATCTAAAACCTTAGCAACGAAAAACTAATTTTCAACTATCGTTTGAGTCGTGCTCGACGGGTAGTTGAAAATGCGTTCGGTATACTAGCTTCGCGGTTTCAAATTTTTGTAAAACCAATACGACTACATCCTCAAAAAGCAGCATTGATAACAACGACATGCTGTTTTTTACACAATTTCTTAATTAAACATAATAATAAAAATTATGCTTCCAGATCCATATTGATTACTGAAAACATACAAGCTGGAGAGGTAGAAACAGGAAATGACAGGGTGCAGCTAATTCCATTACAGAATGGTAAAAGTCACAATACTTATGAAACCGCCAAAATTGTTCGAGATAATTATTGTGGTTATTTTAACATAATCGGCCAGGTTCCTTGGCAACAAAACTTTCTGAAATAATTAATTTTCATTTTTGTAATTCAGTGTAATTCTTTATTAATTAAAATAAAACTAACAATAAAATTAACAATTCTTGTAGTAACTACATATTTATAAAAATTAAATGATTAAATAAAAATTATTTATGAAAATTAATATTCACTGAAATTAGTTAAATAATTTTGAACGTTATTAGTACCGGAGGGTAGGTTAGCATTTGATTGATCTGGTGGAATCAGAGACATCGTAAGGATTTGTTGAGGTGGAAGTGTCACTATCGGAAATGAAGTTAATGAATTTGAACCATGTTCGGTAAATGCCGTTCGACTGGATCCACGGGAAATATCTTCTAGTAAGGAATTATCTTCTGTCGTAGAAATTTGTGCATATTCGGCCGACCGGCTCCGCCCACTATCTTCCATTTCAGCTTCGTAAAATGTATCGTTCATTTTTTCTCGACTCGCAGTTGTTATATGAGAGACAAATTTTTTAATTTATTGGCCCACGTCCGAGCCATAAAATAAAATGGATCATTGTCTTCTGTGTAATTTTTTAAATAGCCACAAGCTAGTGACAACAATTCCTCTTGCGTAGATGACTTGGACTTTTTGACTGGTGTTGAGATTATTGTTTCATTTTCAAAATTCTGTAACAAAAAATGGAATAAATTTTAATTTTATTTGAATTGTGTTGTAACAGTCTTCTAACCACATCACAATAATGAACCAGAAGCCTGCTGCAGACTCCCTCGTAGTTACCCCAGACAGCATTTTTCAGCCGGCTAATTTACAGTCGTGTTGGGGGGGGGTTCTTCTCTGGGACTACGAAAGAGCTAGATATTGCTGTTCGATTAAAACTTTAACAAAAAAAAAAAAACAAAAGAAAACATATTTGATTCACTGCTCGCTCATACACCGCACATCATCACCAATGAAATATTAATAAAAATTATTCACTCATATTTTGCACTAAAATATTATCCATAGAAGAAAAATTCCTCACAAGAAAATAAATCCAAAAATAACGGAACACTATCAATTTAATTTGTTAAATTTATGAACCAAGTTTATTAACAATAAAAATTCAAACAAAAATCTTGGTCATAAAAGAAGTACAATAATTATACATAACTTACACTAAATTTTACTAATTCTAAAACCCATTTACCAATAACGTTCTTAACTAAACTTAAATTATTAAATAAATAAAAGAAAGAACCTTAATTAACGTTGCGGATCCGATTTACGAAGCGATGATTCCAAAATCCAAGTTTGATAATCCGCACTGCATGGGAATTTTAGTTTTTATTTAACAAAGCTGCATACGGCCATCTTACGACGCATTGTCCTTCTCGAATTCATTATGGTATCGTTATTGTTGTTCATACATATATTTTTTTTTTTTCCAATTATTAGATGTAATTCTTATTATTAATATACGTATGTACGGGAATATTATGATTAAACAGCGACTTATACTGTATTCCGATATGTTTTTTTTTATCGAATTATAATTTTAATTTTTATTATATTTTTATTTTGAATCAAATATTATTATATTTATGTTTTATCATTAAACTTATTCAAATTTATTTTAATTAATCATGTTTTTATTTCAATCGCCAAAAACCAACTGACCCCTTTCATCTCAAAAAAATGCCAAAATCGTTCTTTTTTGTGTTTTTGCTAATTTCTCCCCTTCATCATTCTATATAAGTTACATTTGCATTACCTTTACATACATTTACATACTTATTGTTATTTATTTATTTATTTTTATTATACATAGATTCTGATAATATACAATCAATATTCAAGTAAATATTCTACTACTTAATTTCCTATATACATACATAGCTTAGCTGATTAAAATACAGTTTTACTGATCGTTTTATATTTGGAATTATTTTCGTACAATTACAAACAAAATCCATTAACAAAAAAAACACAACCAAGTTTGAGTAAGGAGAAATTTAGAACCATAGCTGGCACTTGCCACAAATCGTGGGGCAGACCCAACACTCTGAGTGAGTCTCAAAGCCGGGAATCTAAGCATACAAACAAACAATACTTTCTTTTCTTCAGCTAACAACAATTATATTGTTACATAAACAAAATTTGAATGAGTATCTAAAGGCTTTGTCATCGAATGTCCTTCGCGTGGTATATCCCCAAACTTTTTCCATCTGATCCACAAAGCTCATAAGAAACATTTCCGATCTTTCTGGTTACGGTCGCTTTTACAAATTTTGGTGCTAATTTTGCAGAAAAGTTATTACCCGCATTACTCTGTACAAAGTTCTTGGCGAACACTTTCTCACCAGGTTCAAACACACGAGATTTACTCCGCAAATTGTATCTTGTAACATTACGTTGATACGCTGATTTTAGGTGAGATAGGACTAATTCCTGAGCTATAGATAGTCGTGTGCAAATATCGTTTACTGAAGCTTGTCTATCATCCAAAATGTTAGTTTCACGCATTACTTTGTAAGCTGACCCATGTCCCACCATATGCTGTCCGAATGTGAGAAAATGTGGAGAGAAGCCTGTTGAATTGTGAATGGCATTTCTTAATGCTGAACCGATTTCATCCAAGTGGGCATCCCAATTTGTATGGTTATCTTGTAAATAGGCCCGAATGGCTGAAATGATCGTTCGATTCACCCTCTCCGACGCATTTGATTGAGGTGAGTACTTGGGTGTAAAAATATGAGTAACGCCATACTTTTTCAGAAAATCGGAAACTATGTGGGCCTGGAACTGTTTGCCATTGTCTGAAACAATATATTCCGGGACTCCGAAAATATTGAAAACGCGTTTCTTTAAAAAGGAAATAACGTGGTTCGAAGTAGCGTTTCTTAAAGGTTCCAGTAGGACAAATTTAGTATATTGGTCAAGCACTATAAATATATATGTATTCCCCTGTTTACTTCTGGGATACGGACCTATAAAATCTATAAAAATCTTTTGAAAAGGACGTTGAATTTCGAAATATTTACCCATTTGTGGCTGAGTGATGTAATTAGTTGGTTTAATCGCTTTACAAATTTCACAATTTTGAACATATTTTCGAACATCTTTTGCCATATTAGTCCAATGAAATTGTCGTTGTAACACTTCTAATGTTTTGGAAAAACCCAGATGTGCACTTGAAGGTGAATTATGTGCTTTTTGTAAAAGTGATTGTGTAAGTGGATCTGGCACCACTAATTTCCACTCAGATATATCAGTTAAACTGTTCTGATTCGCACTGGGTTGGATGTATAATTTGCCATTTACTTCTTTAAAATTAGTTGTTATGCCGGTATTCTTCTTTAAAGCATTAATTCTGCCAACGTAAACAGTATCACTAAACGCTTTGTCATCCAGGTCAACATGTAGGGGAGGCATGCGTGCACCAGCATCAGAAGAATCCATTTCCGTCAACACTTCGAGATGAATACGGGAGAGCGTATCTGGAACTATGTTCTGAGAACCTGTAACGCAAGGGGGGTGACCAGGGTAAATAACGGTGTCATGATGGACATGTTCCTTTGGGCTTCCACTGGTAAATTGAGAGCGCGGGGGCTCGTGAAAATAACCTCATTCCTTGTCTAGTCCGTTCTCCCTCGGTTAACAGAATCCTCTGGAGTCACCACCTGCAGCAATTTGCCGGCTATGGCTCAACCTGGGGTGGGATTTTGGTGGTGTCCTTCCAGAAGCTAGAAAGCTGCACTTAATACACTACGAATTAATCATGCTTCCATCATGTCGCGCCTCACCTAGTACATCTCCTGAAACTTAAAGAACTTAAACACACATATCTTCTATGGTTTTACAAATGTTAATTACAAATAATTTTTTTATTAGCAATTTTAATTAACCATTTAATATTAAATATTTATTAAATGAAATGAGTTTACGTTATACAAACAATAGATAAAAGATTCGGTTAATTTTGATAATCGCTTGAGATTCCGATTCGGTAACATGATCTTCCGATTGAAGAAACAAAAATTTTAAATAATTATTAATTTAAAGATAAGCGAACGATGTATTTTGTTGTAGTTGGCTGGTGGCACGAGGAGCTCGCCGTATCCCCCAAACCGCATCTGTAATGAAAGAAAACAAGAAGAGAAACTGCGACCGCCGGAAGAAAATTACTGAATCGTTCACACTTTAATTATCGTATACCAAATAAATAAATCAAAAATTTAGTAATAAATAAGAATAAGAAAATTTGAAATTTAATGATATTTAATTTCTTAACTAATTAATTTATAAAAAGGATACCCCTGTTTTCAGATTATGTTGTTTCGGGACGATTTTCGCCAACATTCACCAATCTGCCGTCCGAACATCCAATGAGGTTGATGCGCCAATTGTTATTACGTTGATGATTTGTCACTTACACGCGGTTCACGATTCGATAAAAGTGGATCGATATCCAATTGTCGCATGATTTGTGTAATTAATAAACTGCCATACCGCCTGATGATAATCGAACTATAGACGCTCAATTTAGGTGTTCGTTTGGTTTTGCACTTCACGGACAGTTCGTTTTCGACGATAGATTCACTCAGTATAAATTGCACTTGGGAGTTTCTTGCTATCGAATGTCTTTTTTTTTCAGACTGAACAACCAATTTTCTAATAAATAACACTTATCACAGATCACCGTTCTAATGACAGTTTTCGGTTGCCACAACACAATGTTACCAATTTACCACCATTAATTTCATAATCACAGAATCATTAAATAATTTTTTTTTTCTGTATACATACATATATACATATACGTGTGTAGCTGTACAATCTCGAGGTTATGATGTGTACGACTCGGTGATAGACAATATCATCGCACAAAAATAATAAAAATAAAAATTGGTTGTGTTTATTACCTATGTGATGATGATAAATTTTTTTTTAATTTTTATTGATGACTTTCTGTCTTTAGGTCCGCTCTCCACCAAAGCTCGAATTCAAAAGAAAGTTTTCAATCGTCGGGCTCGTGTCATTCAATCATCTCCTCGCCGTGATCGCTGCCATCTATTTTCCGGTAGATTAAACTTAAATCAACATTTGAGCCAATAACGCCGGTCTCATACGGTCAAATATCCAATCGGACAAACAACAAAATAATTGCAACGGGGCGTCAGCCAACGTTACATCGTGGGGACGTCTCATACCCTGAAAGTCTCATAAGCCGGGCCAAACAAAACCGCGACCAGAAAAGAAGTTCGCGATTTAAATGCGTATATCCTTAGCATGATATGTTCCCAACAATTTACCTGTTGGATCTTGTAACGTAAAGGCGACATTTCCCACCCTTGCAGTGATGATTGCAGGTATATATTTTGGAGCCAGCTTTGCTGAGAATTGCCTTAGTGCAGAGCTTTGTGTATACGTACGAACAAATACTTTTTGGCCCACGTTTAATTGTCTTGGTCTGCTTCGAATATTGTAGTAACGTTCAGATTTTAAGTGTGCTTCGCTTAAGTGTTTGAGTACATTATTATGTATCAGGTCCAACCGTGCAGATCGTGTGTTTATGCCTACTTCGTGTTCATTTTCACATCCCAACAGTCGTCGAAGGTTGTAGTCCGAACCGTGTGTTATCATATGTTGCCCGTAGACTAAGTAGTGTGGTGAATACTTAGTGGATAAATGTATGACGTTTCTTAGAGTTGACGCTATTTGATCAAGGTGGATGTCCCAATTTATATGATTTCCTCCCAAATAAGAACGGATGGTCTGCAAAATTGTTCGGTTACTTCGTTCAGAGGCGTTGCTCTGAGGTGAGTGAAATGGAGTTTTAATATGTTGAATACCATATCGCTTGAGCAGATAGCCGAACAGATTAGACTGAAATTGTCTTCCATTATCGGAAAGTATGAATTCTGGGACAGAGAATAATAAAAATATTTCCTTCTCAAGATAATCACATAATGCTGAAGTAGAGGCGTCTCGAAATGCTTTGAGTCGTATAAATTTGGAATAATGGTCCAAAACTATAAGAACACAAGTGTTTCCATTTCGAGATCGAGGATATGGACCTAGATAATCAATGTAAATCTTTTGAAATGGACGGGTTACCTGAGAGAAACTACCCATGGGTGGACGTGTGGTATAATTGGTCGCTTTAGACATTTTGCATTGAGCACAGTTATTAATAGATTGACGAACATCTTCGGCCATACCAAACCAGAAGTAATGCCGACGGATTCTCTCCAATGTCTTAAAGATCCCCATGTGGCCAGATGAAGGAGGTACATGTGCAGCTTCTAATATAGCTGGAACCAAGCTTTTCGGAATTATCAATTTCCAATTGGGCACATCCGTATCTGCATATCGCACGCCATAGGACGGAGAAATCAATAGTTTGCCCTCTTCAATTCTGAAATTGGAATCAGTATTAGTAATATCTTGATATTTTCGAATCATATTTACATATTCTTCCTCATTAAAAGTTGGAGAATTCATATCTACCCAAAAATTGTTATTATAACTGTGGTCCTCGTCATTATGTAAAGCTTCACAAAAGGCGCGTGACAACGCATCCGGTACCACATTAAGTGATCCTTTGCGATACTCAATGTTAAACTTGTAGGACTGCAGCTTAAGGCTCCATCTGGCCAAGCGACCAGACAGATCGGACATGCTCATTAGCCAACGAAGGCTCGCATGATCGGTTATTATGGTGAACTCGAAGCCCTCCACATAGTGACGAAAATGCTTAACGCAGAGAACAGCTGCATAGCATTCCAGCTCAGTTGCGCTGTACTTCCTCTGTGCTCCGTTGAGCTTCTTCGAGTAAAATGCTATCGGGTGCTCGGCATCGGCAATCTTCTGAAAAAGTACGCCGCCTACGCCTCTAGAAGAAGCATCTACTTGAATAAAGAAGGGTTTGTCATAATTCGGGTGTACTAGGACTGGTGCCGACGTTAGACGATCCTTTAAAATGTCAAAAGCCTTTTGTGCCTCGTTGTTCCAAGCTAATTTGCACTTTGTTTTTAAAAGATCTGTAAGTGGAGCTGAAATAGACGAATAACTTGAAATAAATCGGCGGTACCAACCGCACATTCCAAGGAAACGACGTAAATGTTTGACGGTTTTAGGAATTGGGAAATCTTGAATCGCACTTATCTTATCTGGATCAACGCTTATACAGCCACCACCGATCACATATCCTAAATATTTTAATTTCTTCAGTACAAACCTACTTTTCTCCACGTTAATTGTGAGGTTGGCCTGGCGCAACCACAGAGCTACTAGCTTCAATAACACAAGATGTTCCTCAAAAGTGCTGGATGTGACAAGGAGGTCGTCTAAATAGACGAAAATCCTGTCATGATACTCGTGAGGAATCACCCTGTGCATCAATCTGCACATAGTCTGTGGCGCGTTGCAGAGCCCGAAGGGCATCACGGTGAACTGATAGAGCGGCCTACCCGGTACCGTAAAAGCAGTTTTACATTTTGCATCATTGTCGAGTGGTATTTGCCAGAATGCATCCTTCAGATCCAGGCTGGAAATGAAGTTTGTATTCTCCAAACGACTCAGTATTCCATCAATTAACGGTAACGGGTATGCATCTTTCACAGTCACTTCGTTTACTCTTCGGGCGTCTAGGCACAACCTCGCTTTGCCATTCGATTTAGTTACTAAATTAACTGGGGAACACCAAGGACTTTCACTTTCTTCCAGCACTCCTAGACCAATCATTCGATCTAGTTCCTGATAAATTTGAGCCTGTTTCGCAGGTGATACCGCGTAATATCGTTGTTTAACAGGATTGGCTAGTCCGGTTTCTATCTTATGGCACAAGAGGTTTGTTCGGCCCAGACCCATATAGACGGATGAAGGAAATATATCTATGATCTGTTGAAGATCATTTCGCTGTTGTGGTGACAGATCTGGCATAAGTGAATCAACAGGAGGAAGCGATAAATGGTTATCTAACAACTCATCGGGTCGCGGAGCAGAAACTAATTCGTTAATTTGAATTTTCATGTTGAAAAGATTAAAGAAATCGATACCAAGATACAGCGATTGAGAAAGATTAGGTGCTAAGAACAATCGAAGTGATTTTTCCTTATTATTGAAACGGATTTTGACAAAAATATATCCTAGTATGCGTTCTTGTGCACCGTTGGCAGTAGAAATTGTAGAAGGACAGTGATGGAAACGTAATCCTGCAAGAGATAATAGTTTCTCACAATCCTTACCTAGGAGACTGATATTTGCTCCCGAATCTAGGAGACCGCGAATGGGTTGATTGAAAATTTCAATGGTGATATAAGGTCTACCATCTGGTTCTGTAGATATTAATGAAGAACAAATTTGCCGCCGAATTCTACGTTTTCCTTTAAAATACAACCACGACCGATGAAAATTATGTTTGTTCAGTGGACTAACCTTAGAGGAAGTAGAGGTTATGGTTTGCTCATGCGGTTTCGAAGTTCGTAATCTGTATTGGACGCTGCATCCTCGAACATAATTGGTTTGTGCGGGATGGGGGATTTCGGAAGGTTGGACTCCCGTGGTATCCAATTCCTCCTTGACGAGTTTCCCGGCATTGGAGAATTACAATTTGAACACTCAGCGAAGGAAGTATTTTCTTTTCCACACGCTAAGCAAAATTTCCTAAGGGAAGTTATGCATCGTCGAAAATAATGACCGGGTAATTTACAATTCCAACAGATACGAGTATTTGATGGAAATTTTTGGGAATTTTGATTATAAAAATGTGATCCATTACGATTAGGGAAATTATTCATCGCACATAGCTCAGAATCATTATGGTAAACTGAGTTTGCTTGATTAGGGTTAGATGCCTGCAACAACATTTCGTTATTTGGTGGTTGTGTAGACACATCTGTTATATTCATGAGTCGATTAGGACTATGTTTGCTAGTATTAACAAAGGGAATGGCCGATGAATTGTGTGTATCGAAAGTCGGAGTTTGGAATTTAGTCGTTGGATAACCGGGCCTTTGGAATTCGAAACTTTCCAATTCATGGACATAACGATCCTTAGCCGACCAGTTAGCTTCCGGATTAATTCCGAGCTCTTGCCATAATTGTTCTACTCTACGGCATTCGATTGCAAGTTGGTTTATAGAACGAAATTCTCTATCAACAAATTTCTCTCTTAATCTGGGACGCATATTGTTAATTAATATGGACAAGATTTCAACTTCGGGAATCGGAGTTTTTGATTGTAAAGCTATCTTTTGAATATCATCTAGGAATTCAATGAAGGATTCTTTTGGGAATTGTTGTTTCCTTTGCTCTAACCTACGCTTGATATACCTTTCATTGAAGGGTGTCTGAAAACGATCGACTAGGTAATATTTTAAGTGTTCCCATCCAATATGCATGTTAGCATTTCGTTCACGAAATGTCCAATACCAATCTAATGCATTATCAGAAAGGAAACACGACGCTATCTCGACTAACCGGTCTAGTGGAATATTCGATGCCCTCGCCATATGTTCCACCCGAAACAAAAAGTTTTCGATTGGTACATCTGACGTTGTACCTTTAAATTTCAAGTTCCACGATGTTATGGTACGAGTTAGGGTACTGTCATCAATAATTCTTCCAGGATTACGATTTTGATTTGGTGCGATATCTACATTTAACTTTTGATTAAAATTATTCAACAAATTGCCGAAATTAAGAATCATCTGCTGCATAGCTTGAGCTGGGTCGATGTTATTATTGCTGCCATTATTATTATGCTCAACAGGATTTACGTGGGGCTGAATATTTACGGGGTTTCGTGCAATTACCGGGTCAAACTTAGGAATGGAAAACGTAAGGTTTGCGTGATCAACGCGGGGTTCATTATCTTGAACACTACCTGAAGCTTGGGGTTCATTCAAACCACGTGGTTGAGATGCTTTATTCGGATTACTAACAGGAAAAGGACCGCCGCTAAACAACGCGTCTCTTAAACTTCCATTTAAGCATTTAATACGTTCTAGCAGTTCACTAACTTCGAGTACATCGATGTTAGCATTCTGTAATCTTCTCAAACGATTCTGAATGTGTATAATGCGAGTCTGATGTCTCTCGAGATCTTCATGTGACACTAGATCTGAGTCTAACACAGATTGAATACGATTTAATTTTAATTGACAAAGTTTAATTTCATGCGAGCTGTTGCGAATAGCATTTTTGTGAGGTTTATCTGGAGTGAGAATGGGGAACCTGTTTTCATCTTCTAATCTTGAAGTCAATACATTTAAACTCTGAGGTGCGAATTGGATATCTCGAATTTCCAATTCTACCTGGAATTCATCATTTTCCAAAAAATGAATGTTCATGATTTCACGAAAATTGAGTTTAGTATAAAGAAGGACTAATTTTTAACTTTAACGAATACTCAAGATTTACCTATTAAATTTTATAAATATTAAATTAACGAATTTCCGATAAATAAATAGAAATTAATACAAAAACGTCCAGGAGATGCACCAGTGAGAACGTCATAGATGAAGCATGTACTATAATATGGTGAAAATTAAGGATTTTTTTTCCTTTTTTTTTTTTTTTTTTTTTTTATACTAACTATTGCGAACAAATGATTTGAACTCTAATGTAACTATTGAATACCCAACAAGTAATATCTACAATGGTCCGGATGTACTTGTAGGCTCATAGATTACTAAAAAAAAATTACAAGAATCTCCTCACACAGTGTAGTCTTATGTAAACCAGAAAACACAATGTGACGTAGAGGATTCTATCAATACTAAAACAGAAGCTGATGTAATTTTTCAGCACGTCATTATCAATGCCTCAAATTCAAACTATTCATAAATAGAACAGCGATATCGAGATCTTAAGAAGCGCTTAAATATTACTCAACTGATGAGAGAAAAGAAAAAAAAATGGGTTTAAATTACATAATAACCCAGAAATAGTGAAAGTTAAATAAATAATAGATTAACATACACGTATGCACTACGCATCATGCCAATAGAGTCAAGGTAATAAATACCCATACTACTGAACACGCATAAAAAAAATCTAACACAAAAATATAATAAGAAACTGACCTGAGTTGAAATGATTGCTTGCCATTTTTAACTTGGGCGCCACTGTAACGCAAGGGGGGTGACCAGGGTAAATAACGGTGTCATGATGGACATGTTCCTTTGGGCTTCCACTGGTAAATTGAGAGCGCGGGGGCTCGTGAAAATAACCTCATTCCTTGTCTAGTCCGTTCTCCCTCGGTTAACAGAATCCTCTGGAGTCACCACCTGCAGCAATTTGCCGGCTATGGCTCAACCTGGGGTGGGATTTTGGTGGTGTCCTTCCAGAAGCTAGAAAGCTGCACTTAATACACTACGAATTAATCATGCTTCCATCATGTCGCGCCTCACCTAGTACATCTCCTGAAACTTAAAGAACTTAAACACACATATCTTCTATGGTTTTACAAATGTTAATTACAAATAATTTTTTTATTAGCAATTTTAATTAACATTTAATATTAAATATTTATTAAATGAAATGAGTTTACGTTATACAAACAATAGATAAAAGATTCGGTTAATTTTGATAATCGCTTGAGATTCCGATTCGGTAACATGATCTTCCGATTGAAGAAACAAAAATTTTAAATAATTATTAATTTAAAGATAAGCGAACGATGTATTTTGTTGTAGTTGGCTGGTGGCACGAGGAGCTCGCCGTATCCCCCAAACCGCATCTGTAATGAAAGAAAACAAGAAGAGAAACTGCGACCGCCGGAAGAAAATTACTGAATCGTTCACACTTTAATTATCGTATACCAAATAAATAAATCAAAAATTTAGTAATAAATAAGAATAAGAAAATTTGAAATTTAATGATATTTAATTTCTTAACTAATTAATTTATAAAAAGGATACCCCTGTTTTCAGATTATGTTGTTTCGGGACGATTTTCGCCAACATTCACCAATCTGCCGTCCGAACATCCAATGAGGTTGATGCGCCAATTGTTATTACGTTGATGATTTGTCACTTACACGCGGTTCACGATTCGATAAAAGTGGATCGATATCCAATTGTCGCATGATTTGTGTAATTAATAAACTGCCATACCGCCTGATGATAATCGAACTATAGACGCTCAATTTAGGTGTTCGTTTGGTTTTGCACTTCACGGACAGTTCGTTTTCGACGATAGATTCACTCAGTATAAATTGCACTTGGGAGTTTCTTGCTATCGAATGTCTTTTTTTTTCAGACTGAACAACCAATTTTCTAATAAATAACACTTATCACAGATCACCGTTCTAATGACAGTTTTCGGTTGCCACAACACAATGTTACCAATTTACCACCATTAATTTCATAATCACAGAATCATTAAATAATTTTTTTTTTCTGTATACATACATATATACATATACGTGTGTAGCTGTACAATCTCGAGGTTATGATGTGTACGACTCGGTGATAGACAATATCATCGCACAAAAATAATAAAAATAAAAATTGGTTGTGTTTATTACCTATGTGATGATGATAAATTTTTTTTTTATTTTTATTGATGACTTTCTGTCTTTAGGTCCGCTCTCCACCAAAGCTCGAATTCAAAAGAAAGTTTTCAATCGTCGGGCTCGTGTCATTCAATCATCTCCTCGCCGTGATCGCTGCCATCTATTTTCCGGTAGATTAAACTTAAATCAACATTTGAGCCAATAACGCCGGTCTCATACGGTCAAATATCCAATCGGACAAACAACAAAATAATTGCAACGGGGCGTCAGCCAACGTTACAAACCTTTACGGTATTCTATATTAAAGTTATAGCCCTGCAATTTCAGGCTCCACCTTGCTAGGCGTCCTGACAAGTCCCGCTGATCCATAAGCCATTTTAGACTCGAATGGTCCGTAATGATGGTAAACTCATACCCCTCCACATATGGCCTAAACTTCTTAACGCTCATAACGACCGACAAACATTCAAGTTCAGTGACACTGTATTTTCGCTGAGCAGAATTAAGTTTATGAGAATAATACGCAATGGGGTATTCCTCGCCTTCATCCGTTTTCTGAAAAAGAACACTTCCTATTCCGAACGCACTGGCGTCACATTGAATAAAAAAATGTTTAGAATAATTGGCGTTACGGAGCACGGGCGCTGTTGTTAAAGCGGTTTTTAATTTACGAAATGCACAGTCTGCCTCCTCATTCCAAGATAACTTTTGGTTTCTCTTCAAGAGATCGGTAAGCGGAGAACATATTGTGGCAAACCCAGAAATGAAGCGGTGGTACCATCCTGCCAATCCGAGAAATCGACGCAGCTGTCTTGTAGTTTTAGGAGTTGGATAATGTGCAATGGAATTTACCTTATCTGGGTCCATGCGGATGATCCCGTTACCAATCACATGACCGAGATATTTAGTCTCTTTCAGAACGAACTTGCTCTTATCCAAATTTATTGTTAGATTTGCAGATTTAAGCAGTCTGGCTACTTCTGCTAACAAAGATAAATGTTCGTTAAAGTCTGACGAAACAATGAGCAAGTCGTCTAGATAGACAAACACTCGGTCATGAAAATGGAACGGGATCACTTTGTGCATCAACCTACACAACGTTTGCGGAGCGTTGCACAGACCGAAGGGCATCACCGTGAAGTGATAGAGGGGTCGGCCCGGAACAGTGAATGCGGTTTTATCCCTGGACTGCTCGTTGAGAGGGATTTGCCAAAAGGCATCCTTTAAGTCGATGGAGGAAATATACTTGGTTTGGTCCAATCGACTTAGCAATCCCTCGATCAACGGCAGTGGATAAGCATCTTTTACCGTGACCTCATTCACTTTCCGGGCGTCAAGACATAGCCTCACCTTACCATTGCCTTTTCGGACAACAGCGATAGGTGAGGACCATGAACTTTGACTTTCCTCTATCACTCCTAATCCAAGCATCCTATCCAGCTCCCCACAAATCTCCGCCTGCACAGCTGGTGAAACCGGATAATACCGCTGTTTTATCGGTTTAGCACCATTCACTTCTATTGAATGTGTAACCAAATTGGTTCGACCTAAACCATCTCTTGTGGAACTGGGAAACTTCTCAACTATCTGATCTAACAGATGTTTTTGATCAATGTTAAGGTTATGTTGATTAGTTGGTATGCTAGGTCCTTCCATATTAATTGTTTCGACTACTGTCGGAGCCAGTCCGAACATATGCCAGAAATCCATACCCAGGTAAAGCGGTTGAACGAGTCCTGGCGCAATATGGAAACGCAAACGCTTCTCTCTTCCATTATAGGAAACTGGCAGTATGACGTGACCGATAATCCTCTGTTTTTCTCCGCTCGCAGTATGCAAAAATGATGGAAGATAATATATATGGAAGTTGTTCTGTTCTAAGAAGCTTTCGGATCCGGAACCCAGAACGCTGACATTCGCGCCACTATCTAGTAGTCCCGTATAGGGTATCCCTGCTAACATTACTTTGGCATAAGGCCGCTTGTCCTCTTTTAGGCTGAAGACCGATTCCGCAACCATTGTCTTAAGTGTCTTGCGAAGTTTCCAATACTTTTTTGTACGGCAACGAATTTCAGATTTGGGATGAAATATGTCAGATGTCTGAGTAGATTGGGTAGTTTTGAAATTATGGATTTTATCTGGTTGAAATTGGGCTGAATTACTATGACTATTATGCAAAAGACGTGTACTAATTTGTTGTGATATTCGGAATGGAGTAAACTGAGGGTTGTGATTAGTATTGTGACTATTTGAATTATTATTGATACAATTTGACGAATTTGGATCTAATTCAGAGATTAGGGTTTCGTGAGGTGTAATTCCGGACATGTATTTGTGGCTACTTCCTCGAATATTCTCCTGGTAGCTCCTGTGTGTGGGGAAGAAGGAGTACCAGGTTGACTCACTTCCCTTTTGGGGTTTTCCGCGACACTTCGATTGCAAGTAAAACAAGTAAATCTGGTGACATTTGGAGCCCCACAACCGAAGCAATGCTTAGCTAAACGATAATTAGTTGGGTTTTGTGAATTAGATTGCCTAAAAGAAACATTTTGCATTGGTGGTCTATACCTTGTGGCTGAATTATCAGGCTTTGGTTCTACGGAAACTGCACACACTTCTTGAGGCCAGTAATATCCATTACTGTCATAAAAACCATTTCCTGTCGGATTGCACATTGACGCAGCAGACACGCCTTGAATAGGGACCATATTTTCAAAAGGAAATGGGATTGGATTTCCAGTAGCTAATTCATGAACAACTCTTCGAGCACTATCATGGTGAGTATTTAACCGTTTCCATGTATCCTCAATGTCAATACATTGAGTTACTAGATCGCTTACTGATGTAATATTCTTTCCTGCAAGTTTATATTGCAAATCTGTACTCATATTCTGTCTCAACATAAAATACAAATCATAATCAGAAATGGGTTGACTAAGTGCGAGTGTCGAATCCAGCAAATCTGAATAAAAATCGAGAAAACTTTCTTTCGATTTTTGCTTTCGAGCAGCGATAGACTGACGTATCTCGAAATCCGTCCTTCGATCCTGAAATCTGGTTCTCATTTCCTTTTTTAATTCGGACCATTCGACGTCACCTTTACGCTCTAAATATGACCAATACCATTCAAGCGCATTTTTCCGCAATAGTATGTGCAAGTCATTTACTAATCGGTCAAAGGCTACATTGTTGGATCCAGATAACCTTTCAACGCGGTACAAGAACCGTTCGATTGGTTGACTGGTAGGAGAACCATCGAAACTGATATTCCACTTATGGATTCCAATAGTGTGACTAAACTTTTCTGGTAAATTTATATCAGAGGATACTGGATTTTTCGTTTTTGTTGCCATTCTCGGAGTACTCATATTCGGGTTCAGTATATTTGGTGAAACTGGGAAATGTATATTTTCACCCACAGAAATTTTCCGCGCTGCCTCAGTAACGGTTGCCAAGTCACCATCCGACACACGTTTAGAATCAGAATGAATAATATTCTGACTAGAGGAACCCGATGGATCTATTTGAATATTATCCTTTTTATCTCTTGTAATTAGTTCTGGGCGAGATCGTGAAGGAGACGAAATAATTTGAGACGAGGGAACCATCGGTGCTTGACCATTTCCCTCGCATACCGGTGCGTTTTGTGATGTGACGAGTGCTGGCGACCTTGTTTTCGATAACCCTTCCGAATCCGACTCTCCTGATTCATCAAGCTTTTCATCATTGGCCGAAGTTACTGGTATTGCTTCACAAATCGATTTTTCGAAGTCATCAACCGACAATTTGTCATCCAGTAAAGATTTTATGGCTTCTAATAATTTGTCGCACGCCGTAAGCATTTCAAACGATTGTGGTTGATATGTGGGAGACGTATTAAATAACCGTTTAAATCGTCCCCTAACATGCAAAATCCGTGAATGTAAAAAAAATAATTTATCTTTACGTTGGTCTGGATGTAATAGGGCAATTTTTTGAACCTGGGGTTTCAGTTCTCGTAGTTTATTAGAACACAGTTCAAGTTCTCGTTGCGGTGATTTTCGTGCCGATAAATGCGCTTTGTGAGGTGAGTTAACCGTTTCTTTAAATTCATTTGTTAGCGCTTCATCTAAAAGTTTTAATTGTTCGCCTAGGGATCCCGTTATTTTCCGAACGACGCATTCAATTTCAAGCTCGTCGATACTCAAAAAATTTGGATCCATTTTGATGCACTTTTTTTTCAAATTAATAGGTGGAAAGAAAGTATTGTTGATTATTAATACTTAATAGTATTAATGTTATTTGTATTGAAAAATGTTACGAAACAAAAATAAAAATTATGAAAAACCAAATATAATTCTAATAAATGAAAATTATCCTTGATTTTATCAATATTTAAATAATAAATTAAATGTGTTGTAATATTTTAATTAATCGAATAATAAAGATAATTCCATTGGTGATGATTACAAATGACATGAACCTACAGCTATTCAAATATTTATGATTGATGGCATATGATAGTACTAATAAAATTAACAGAAATTTAAAGCATGTTTATTATTCTTCTTAACATTCATGATTCATAGCAACAACAGTAAAATAACTGGAATTCATGTTTGTATATTAGAACAATAAACTATTTACGTCATCAACTTTAATCAAGCACCTTACATTAACATTCTAGATCAAAATAATTTTGAAAACACGTCTTAGTGGAAAATAAATATGCGCACTTGATCAAAATTGAAACTATTGTTTTATAATTTTGATGTTTGAATATTCCATATTGAAGTCTAGAAAAACAACATCGATCACAATGGATTCAATGGAAGCAATATGAATTCACACATCAAAATCACTAATCACAGAAAAAAAAATTGAAAAAGAAAAAAAAATTACTAAATGGCCGAAATTGAAACAGATGGCTTTGACAAGTACAGTACCAACATTTAAATCCAAATGTCCAAAGACAGAATAAATGCGCTGTAACGGTTTTTACCACTATTTCAATCACACACAAAAAAAAATAAAAATATCACACCATAATTACCATCATAAATTAAATGTACCCCCATAAAGCCGATACGTTTGGGCGCCACTGTAACAGTCTTCTAACCACATCACAATAATGAACCAGAAGCCTGCTGCAGACTCCCTCGTAGTTACCCCAGACAGCATTTTTCAGCCGGCTAATTTACAGTCGTGTTGGGGGGGGGTTCTTCTCTGGGACTACGAAAGAGCTAGATATTGCTGTTCGATTAAAACTTTAACAAAAAAAAAAAACAAAAGAAAACATATTTGATTCACTGCTCGCTCATACACCGCACATCATCACCAATGAAATATTAATAAAAATTATTCACTCATATTTTGCACTAAAATATTATCCATAGAAGAAAAATTCCTCACAAGAAAATAAATCCAAAAATAACGGAACACTATCAATTTAATTTGTTAAATTTATGAACCAAGTTTATTAACAATAAAAATTCAAACAAAAATCTTGGTCATAAAAGAAGTACAATAATTATACATAACTTACACTAAATTTTACTAATTCTAAAACCCATTTACCAATAACGTTCTTAACTAAACTTAAATTATTAAATAAATAAAAGAAAGAACCTTAATTAACGTTGCGGATCCGATTTACGAAGTGATGATTCCAAAATCCAAGTTTGATAATCCGCACTGCATGGGAATTTTAGTTTTTATTTAACAAAGCTGCATACGGCCATCTTACGACGCATTGTCCTTCTCGAATTCATTATGGTATCGTTATTGTTGTTCATACATATATATTTTTTTTTTTCCAATTATTAGATGTAATTCTTATTATTAATATACGTATGTACGGGAATATTATGATTAAACAGCGACTTATACTGTATTCCGATATGTTTTTTTTTATCGAATTATAATTTTAATTTTTATTATATTTTTATTTTGAATCAAATATTATTATATTTATGTTTTATCATTAAACTTATTCAAATTTATTTTAATTAATCATGTTTTTATTTCAATCGCCAAAAACCAACTGACCCCTTTCATCTCAAAAAAATGCCAAAATCGTTCTTTTTTGTGTTTTTGCTAATTTCTCCCCTTCATCATTCTATATAAGTTACATTTGCATTACCTTTACATACATTTACATACTTATTGTTATTTATTTATTTATTTTTATTATACATAGATTCTGATAATATACAATCAATATTCAAGTAAATATTCTACTACTTAATTTCCTATATACATACATAGCTTAGCTGATTAAAATACATTTTTACTGATCGTTTTATATTTGGAATTATTTTCGTACAATTACAAACAAAATCCATTAACAAAAAAAACACAACCAAGTTTGAGTAAGGAGAAATTTAGAACCATAGCTGGCACTTGCCACAGTGTTGATCCCTCTATATACTTCAAACTTACTGATAATTGTTCTTCTAAGTGAACATCCATTGTTGACATAGAGTCAACTGGTTTTTCCAAATATTCAATAAACTTTAATAAATCATACCATCATATTGATGGCACATAAACTTTGTCGGTTGCTGTTCCAGAATATTCTGATTTTTTTACCTTTTTTAGCTCCTTTCTAAATGCACTACGTAGTGTGTTAATTTTCCTTTTCACATCTTCGATAGTTGCATTAACTTTCATTTTCTTTAAAATATTTAATAGTTCAGCATAACCAGTTGTTTTTTTATTTTTATCTAAATAATCTCTATTGGTGGTGTCCCACAAAACCCGATTTTAAAAAAAGGGTTAAATTAAATCACTAACGGTATATTTTGTTTTTTGTATAAATATAATAATTAAGTAATTATTCCTTTGGATTCGGTCATTTTTTGCTTTGAAACTTTTTTGAATAATAAACATTAAACGATAATAAAGATATTTTCACAAATTCAAATGATAAATGATGAATTCATCTATACATTATCCTTTTAAATGACAATATAACGAAAAATTACAAAATTGTATTTGATATTCTTCATTTAGTATATCATTTAAATAATACATCATTTAAACCGACATACTATCATTTAATCATCATTTAAACCGACACAATGATCATTTAAAATGACAATGTATATGCTACTTTAACCACTGCGCCGTTTGGTCGATATATTAGAAATTAAACAATCGATTTAATTTTTATACTAACAAGAAATTTTTAAAAACAATTTATGTAAAAGCTTTTACTTTTTTTATTCACTTCACGAAACGTGTCGCGTTCGCACACTATCGACCAAAAACGCGAAATGCTAACCACTTCACAGCGATGATTTTTCGAAGGCATTTGATCACCGCATTTTGACATACTTCTTGGGAAATTAGACAGATTTGGAGTATGCAAATTATTTTTGCATTGGATTGGCTTGTAAAAAATAAGTTACCAGCAGGAGGCGCACCACATAAAAATATTTGCAAACGTAATTCACTTAATTCAATATGAAACTCCACTTTGTTATTATGCGGCCCCACAATTCGCAGTTTCTATGTGGCCGATTTATTACCCATCACTTAATTTTAAACAATATTTTAGGGATTAAATTCTACCACCACGATTATTAATTTGTATTTTAGATTTGTTAATTAATAAAAAACGTTTCGTCGTATATTTTGTTTTTCCGTTTATATCATGTGATGCCAACATAATATTTTGTAGGTGTGTTCATGAAAATGGATGTGAATCTGAATGCGCGTATTATGTTGGTGGTGTGTAAATGTTTGCTTGAATTAATGTACGGGTGTTCTGAATGAATGTTTTAATTTTATGGTGTTTCAATAAATTGTGTGGTGTGTGCGCCAGTATACATATATGATTGGTATATTGTGGCGAGGAACGAGTGATGAATATTTTGTGAATATTTGAATTTTAAAAATGAGTGAGTTGTCGCTACAGACCTGTGCTGTTTACCATATTCATAGATGGAATTGCATCTTTGCTGAAAATATCAAAAATCGTAACTACTTCGCAACAATGTATGGAACTGCTGAGTGATCTACATTTATTATACAAATGGACCATTACGAATAAATTATACTTAAATTCAGAAAAATGTAAGGTTATGAGTTTCTTCTGATATAGGAATCTTTTCATCTCATGTAGTGCAATAGAAAAACAGATATCTTTGTAAGCCTTAGCTGACTCTATTAATACATGTGTGTTTCTCATTCTCTTTCATGTTGTGAAATCCCCAATTTCGATATTTGCGCAGAAAGTTCTTACTAAGCGGTTCGCATGCCAATCCTTATTAATCTATGTATATTCGTGTCAAGAACGCGAGTTAATGAACTCGCATTAACTCGAATTCCAATACAAAAATTGACACAACAAATATTACGACACTCGTATGTACATGGATACAAATATCACAAATTACTAATACTCCACCTGTAGGAAATGTAATTAGTCCTAATTTAAGTACAAGATACAAATAACGTGAGAAAACTGAACCTACATATATCTGCCTTATGCACCTTTCTGATTGATTCACTATAGCTAAGTTAATCACTGTTAAGGGAATGTGCTAGTGATTCTGCATTGTCCGAAGCAAAATTCGATAATAAATGATAAAAAACACAAATTTACAGCTTAAAGTTTCACTCCCGTCGCGAGTAGGAGCTAAACATATTTTTTTATTTTACTAATTCACACCGTTTTAATTACTTTTACGTCATTTTCTCAAACATTTGAAATATTGTATAATATTCTTTAAATTGTAAAACTTGGTTTGACTTTGATAAATTTTAATTTTTGTTATACCATATACTATATTGCTAAAACTTTAAAAACGTTTCGTTTTATGAAAAATGTATAGCAAATATAACCTCTTAGCGTGCAATCACAAATACTAATTGATTAAATATTGATGATTATTTGCTTGTCATCGAAGAGCAAATGGCAAAATATCTACTCCTAATTAATTTCATTTCATGGTTTGTTTTAATTGATAAACGATTCTAATTAATCATCAGTACAAAAGTAAGATAAATTATAACCAATTTGTCAAGTTCATTAGCCTACAGGTGATTGAATTGAATAAACCAACCTATCTTTAATTTATCAATCCCTTTTACATTCTACTGTTGCATTCTACAATTTCGGAGAATCCCTCTGTTATTTTCCCCAATAACATAATAAATAAAAATACGTAATAAAAGATTTCCCCTTTTCACAAACAGAGTAGCATTTTCTCCACACATTTTCTCTAGAAATTGAGAATTTATTTTTATTGTCTAATTTATTACTTTGATTTTCAATGCAGACTTTTTAGTAATATATTCATCTCCGTAATGGATGGGCACTATTACGATTACGATTTAATTCTTTAGACTTCGAGAGGTATATATATTGTAATGAGTAACTTGTAACTGTTCTGCTAACCCTATGTAATTTGCAACAAGCGATACAATAAAATTATAGTTTGAAAATAAATTTAAAGTTTTCTGCTAATTCGTGATTCAGTTAAATCAATTTTTACTTTTTTGACCAGCGATTTCATGACAACAACAGCAGAATTTTATTTTAATGACTTTACAAAGTTATTTAATTTTTTGTAGTCGTAATACACTAACTAAAACAATTAGGGAATAATATATGAGTGTTTTTGCGTGATTGTTGTACATTTTAATTTTGATTCATCAACTCGTTAAATGACTTTGAGTTTGAACATTTTAAAATCGACAATTAACTAATTGGACTGGGTTCATGTGCTTGAGGTGAGGATGACGAAATTAAGGTAGAGAAATTCGAAATGTTTCTCATGTTGAAATAAAACAAACTAAGTGCCAGTTAATAATTGCACTAGTATTAGATTAAAACATTTTGGCAATTCTATAAAAAATTTTGCACTTTTATAAATATTAAAATGATTGTTATGCTTACCGACACAATGTAAATAATTTTTCTGCTGTTATCTCACCCTATCTTTACCAAACAAAATATAATACAATTATTCAAGATTTAATCATAAATTTTAAAAAATCAAGAAAAATGACAAAATCATTCGTCATAATTTATGATAAACATCCTTTGCGTCTATGCTAAGGATAAAAATTCGATTTTATTTCTAACTACTTACTCGTAACAGTTCATTTTGGAATATGCCAAAAAAATATGTGATTAAGTAAAATTTATTTCCTCTTTTAGCATCTTTAGTTTGTATTTTTTCTTAAGATTTTCGTAATTTCTCACATTCACATGATGTCAGATTTGTTTAAATGCTAAACACACATATCCACACACAAAATGACGAACCATATAACTTTCTAAGGATATATTTTGTATCACATACTTTCGTCAAAATATAATAAATATAAATAAATTGATGATATGTTAATAATCATGTTTAATGTTATATTTTCTTCCGACTATTATTTCGAAACATAACAATAAACATCGATTTTTAACTTTATCTTCTTCAATGCATAAAACACTTAGTAGTTTAATGTTAATGCAATTTTTTCTTACCATTTAACTAAACATCTTTCATTATTGAATATTAAAATGTGAAATGAAATTGATACCAAATTTACGCAAGCCGATGGTCACGTACTAATTATTTTGTACGCACAGTACATTACATGCTTGATATGATAAAGGTACACCAAAAATAAATTAGTAACCAATTTAATATTTGAAGTTGAAACATTCTTCGTGTTACGTTTTTTAAGGTAATATATAACATACCCTGCATAAGTATATTCCAAAATTATTGTTCGTGCTTCTGCAACAAAATTTTTGATTATTCGTTTATGATACAATGAATTTATGGTAAATCAGTGCTACAAACATACACATCTATCGCAGATTCGGTACACAATTTTTCATTTTTTTATGGAGAAAGTGATCTTTTCAAAGCTAACGGAAATCATGTGTGTGTGAAGTTAGAACTAAATTAGAACTACAAAATATAAAAGTAATTTGGTGTCAACTTAGAACAAACTTCACACGTCATATATGTATGTTTTGGGAAGTTTACACTAAATCTAAATTTTTGTAAATGTATCCAAAAGGAGGTGCATTATAGTTAGTCGGTCAGCATATAGGCAAACATAATTTAATATTCAGAATTAAAATATAATAATAACTTTACTTTAATTTACCACTTTATGGCATATTAATGCCAATAAATATTTTTATATTAATCTGAAAATTAAATAGAATTAAGGCATCGCTTAAGTCAGAGTAAAATATGAAAGCTGTCATACATATTTTAACCTTCATGTCAACACGACACACCTGGATGTGAATTTGGATTTTGAATTTTTTGGAAATAATGGAAATTTTTTGTCGTACTGAGTTTTTCAGTAGTCGCCAATAAAATTGGGTCAATATTTACGATTTTCATATAAAATGCACTATAAAATATAATACACACCAGGGTATGCTCTTATTAATGAAAAGTAGTTCGATACTCGTCTTGACACAAAGGTAAAATTACGAATTTCTGTTCACACTTACTAGAACTTTCTTTAAAAACTTAATATCTTACAATTTTCAATATTTAGCAAGAACTTCACTATGGTTTTTATATCGGCCTATATTAGGACTATAAAACTGCCAAACCATTTAAAAAGCTAATGGCTTTCCCATAATTAAAATTACAAATTTCTGTACCGACATATTAGAATTCGCTTAAGAAACTCAATATCTTAAGATTTTCGTATTTAGCAAGAACCTCACTATGGTTTTTTAATAGGTCTATAATAGGACTAAAAAACTGCCAAACCATTTAAAAAACTATTGGTTTTCACATATTTAACAAATTTCTGTATCGATAGACATATTAGAATTTTCTTAAGAACCTCAATATCTAAAGATTTTCAATATTTAGCCCCATGGTTTTTTGATAGGCCTATAATAGGACTACAATACTGCCAAACCATTTAAAAAGATAATGGCTTTCACATATTTAAAATTACAAATTTGTTTACAGACATATTAGAATTTTCTTAAGAAACGAAATATTTTAAGATTTTCAATATTTAGCAAGAGCTTCATGGTTTTCTGGTAGACCTATAATAGGACTACAAAACTCCCAAACCATTAAAAAGCTAATGGCTTTCACATATTTAAAATTACAAATTTCCTTATTAGAATTTTTTTAAGAAGCTTTTTGATATTTAACAAGAATTTTTGATATTCATGTAATAGGACTACAAAATATTATCTACATTTCCGGAAATATAATTCTTAAGTCAACAAATGACATCTTTATTGATCCTAGTATAAGTATAAACATTTTTCAAGACAAAAAAAATTCGTATATATTGTCATCATCATTTGTTCAGTTAATTTGTCGGGGTAAAGGCCGAATTTAATTAACATGCTGCATAAACAACCATTGGGTCTTACTTATAATTGATAAAACAGATAACAAGATTATAACTTATGACCAAATAACACCGGAGAAGAATGTTCATCATTTAAACCAAAAGGGACTGTTGTCCTTTTGAACCAGCTAAAGTAAGCTTGAAGAGAGCTAATAGAATTTTTTAAAACGGAACCAGCGTATTTGTTATCATTACAACGAGGCAGCTATAATTGTGGAGCAATAATCATATATGCCCTTTTTATCTAACAACAAGCACCGGCCAAAAATCCACCTAGATAATGAAAACGAATACTTTAAAGGATATCTACAAACGTATAGAAAAATTTTACAAAATAAAATTGCAGAAATCTCACTATGCATGAAGCAACATTGTCGGGTTTGCTTTGAAAACTTAACTGATAATTCCTTAAGTGAGAAATGCAAAGATTGTAAATGGCGAGTTTATCAAAACTGCAATAAGCTCAATCCTTTGTTTACGCGATAGATTGGTTCCAGCGAAAGACGCGCAAAAAAAAATCGCGCAAAAAAATTCACTATTCATATGTAAATTGGGTAGATTGGTGCCAAAGATAAAAACTCTCGTGAAATAATGTGTTCATTTGCGTAAATAATCGTAAATCCGTTTTACATTCTTCATTTTAAATGTTTACATATATGTACATACCATATGTATATATACATACCAAATTATAAAATAATATATGTACAAAAAAACTAAAATAAATAAAAAATAAACTTAATTCAATTAACAAAAATTGTAAAATTCATTAGTCGCTGCTATCAGTATAGGCAGTGAAATTCAACCGTTTACTTTTTCTTTTAGGAACTGTTAAAATATCGCTCGAACTTGATTGTGCTGATTCGTCTTCAAGAACTAGCACGTTTTGCAGAGATTCTTGATTGGCGTCAGTTCGAAAATGAATAGAATTTTTTTGTTGTTCTATTGAGCTAGAGTTTGACTTCACAACAAACTCTGTAATGCATCTTTGATTTGATTTCCTTTCCGGTCCCAATAATTCCTTATGCAGTTCCTTGTAGCTCATCATACAGAGTCTTAGTTCATGTTGAAATTTTCGTGCTCGCTCGCTATTCGGAACATTTGCGAGAAAATAGTTCTCTAGCTGTACTGCAAGTTTTAATCCATCTTTAATGGTTTCTGCTCTAAGTGGTAGTTCCTCTGCTACTTCATCACTGCTGTTTGATGATTCGACATTTATGGAAGCAATTTCAATTAAATCTTCCTCATCTAGCATCTGGTCGAGAAGGATCTCGTTAAGATCTTCACGCGTCATATCTTCGAACCCTTCCCCACCCACAGAACGCGCTAAACTGATTATTTCATCCTAATTGTTCATATTATCTGGTAAAGCTGTTTCAGTTACAACACAAGCTGGCCATAATGGTTTCCAACATGCGTTTAACGTAGATCTTCTCAACTGTGTCATTGCTGAAGTCGCATATGTGATACAATCCATAATAGAAAATTGTTTCCAAGCATTACTGAATTGCAATTCATCGTCATTCTCCATTTTTTCCAGAATGTACTGAAAAGTTGTTTTCAAGTAGTACTACTTGAATGTCGATATAATTCCTTGGTCCAATGGTTGTATGATTGATGTGGTATTAGGTGGGAGAAAAATTACCTTTACGTTGGGATGGTTTAGTACTGGATGACCAGGCGCATTATCAATAATTAACAGGACCTTGAAGGTCTGCTTCTTTTCATTCAGATACCGCTTCACCTCTGGTACAAAACATTTCTCGAACCAATTTTGGAATACAACTGCAGTTACCTACGCTATTTTATTTGCAACCAAATGAACAGGTAATTTCGTTAAATCCTTGCCATTTAGTGCTCTTGGCCTGAGGTTTTTGTTTACGAGCAGAGGTTTAAGCATTCGATCTCCGGAAGCATTACTGCATAGTAAAAATGTTACACGCTCCTTTGCTACTTTAAAACCACCTACAGATTTCTGAGTTTTAGATACGTACGTCCGGGTTGGCAGTCGTTTCCAGAAAAGCCCGGTTTTATCTGCGTTGAATACTTGGTCGGGTGTGTAACCATCTTCTTCTATAATTTTTGCTAGTTTTGGAAGATAATCTTCTGCAGCTTTTACGTCAGCGGATGCAATTTCTCCTTTGGTTTTCAAATTATGAAATCCATGTCGGTTTAGGAATTTAGAAAACCACCCTTTGCTGGCCGAAAATTCATTTTTTCTCTGTTGTGCAGATGACGAAGTTGATGATTCTTGGTGCAAAATTTGATTATAAATACGAATGGTCATTTCTTTAATCGTGGCTGTGTCAACAGGGATCCTTTTTTGATTGAGATCCTCAATCCATATTACTAAGAGCTTTTCCATTTTTTCTACACTAGTAAAGGGTGGTTAAATTTTAAGGGCCGACGTTGAATGTGAACCACACCTAAACGTCAAGTTTTTTTCTGCATTTCATTTGACATTTCTCAATTTCAGACTAACTCAATTTGAACCATGGAAAGATACACAATCGAGCAACGCGTTAAAGTTATTCAGGCATATTATGAAAATGGGCGTTCAAATCAAAATGCATATCGTGCACTTCGTGATTTTTTCGGTCAATTTAATCGTCCAAATGTGCGTACAATCGGAAAAATCGTGCAAAAATTTGAGCAAACCGGGTCTGTAGGAGATTTTAAAATACCAGTGCATGCTCGTACAGCTCGTACTGCAGAAAATATTGCTGCTGTTCGCGATAGTGTGGCTGAAGAGCCGTCCACCTCAACTCGTCGTCGTGCCCAACAATTGCACCTCTCACGCTCGTTGTTGATGAACATTATGCATAAAGACTTGCATTTACACGCTTATAAGGTGCAATTGACTCAAGAACTAAAGCCTCTTGACCATTCCAAACGTCGTCAATGGTCAGAATGGTGGCAAGAAATGGCAACAGTGGATGATCAATTTTCGAAGAAAATCATCTTCAGTGATGAGGCACATTTTCACCTCAGTGGATTCGTCAATAAGCAGAATTGCCGCATTTGGGCGAATCATAATCCAAGAGTGATTGTCGAAAAACCAATGCACCCACAAAGAGTGACTGTTTGGTGCGGTTTATGGGCTGGCGGCATCATCGGGCCGTATTTTTTCCAAAATGAGGCCGGTCAGGCAGTTACTGTGAATGGTGTTCGCTATCGTGAGATGATAACGAACTTTTTATGGCCCGAATTGGAAGATATGGATCTGGACGATATGTGGTTTCAACAGGACGGTGCCACTTGCCACACAGCTAACGAAACAATGGCTCTTTTGCGCGACAAATTCAATGGCCGTGTTATCTCACGTGGTGGCGATGTCAATTGGCCGCCAAGATCATGTGATTTGACACCGTTGGACTTCTTTCTTTGGGGTTATTTGAAAGAAAAGATGTACGTCGATAAGCCAGCAACAATTCAAGAGCTAAAGGATGAGATAATTCGTCACATTAACGGCATAGAACCTCAATTATGCCTAAGCGTCATCGAAAATTTGGACCATCGGGTGGAGGTGTTCCGCCGAGATCGCGGCGGCCATTTGGCCGATATTTTGTTCCATACATAATTGAACCATACCATATTATCATAATAAAAAGAATTGACAATAATTTCCTAAATAATTTGTGTTTTATTCAAAATCAACATCGGCCCTTAAAATTTAACCACCCTTTATTTCTACAATACGATGATGTTGATGCAGTTACATTTTTACCAGATATTACGGACTGTCTGATAGAATTTTCATTCTTCTTTAGTACGCACTGTCGATTCACTGAGGCCAAGTTTCTGACCAACTCTTGTAGGACCTAAACCTTGTTCTACGCTGTCTAAAACTTTGATTTTTAGCTCTAGTGAAATTCCCTTGCGCTTGGTTCCTAATTTGCTGGCCATTTTGGTAACAAAAACTGTAAAAAGGAATTTTATAACTTCCACTTCAATAATTTTAATTTTCAGAGAATTTGATTTACCAATTGATTAAAATTAATTGAATATAATTAATTAAATAAAAAATTATTATACACTACGACGAACTACTTTAAATTATTATGCTTTTGGAATTAAAACATATCATACAGAAGCACATCCGACACTATTAAAATCTTCTAGAAAACTAAAGTAAAAAGTAGAAATATACACACATAACACAAAAAATATTTTTCAAAATACGGGAATTCCCGCAGTTTTGTGTAATGTTTGATGTAACATAAAATATAAAGAACTGAACCTAAGAAAAAAATCGCGTAAATCTGAAATCGCGTAAAAAAGGATTGAGTGTATTCATATTATAATAAGCAATGACATGTTTTATTTATTTTTCTAGACATTTGGGGATTAATGTGTTTTAATTCGTCGACTTTCTTATGAAAATTCTAACAAGTTGGTACAACATTTTGTAATTTTAAATATGTGAAAGCCATTAGCTTTTTAATGGTTTGGGAGTTTTGTAGTCATATTATAGGCCTATCAAAAAACCTTAGTGGGATTCTTGCTAAATATTGAAAATCTTAAGATGTTGAGTTTCTTAAGAAAATTCTAATATATCTGTCTGGACAGAAATTTGTAATTTTAAATATGTGAAAGCCTTTAACTTTTTAAATGGTTTGGCAGTTTTGTAGTCCTATTAAAGGCCTATCAAAAAACCATAGTGAGGTTCTTGCTAAATAGTGAAAATCTTAAGAAATTGAGTTTCTTAAGAGAAGTCTAGTATGTCGGGTACAGAAATTTGTCATTTTAGATATGGGAAAGCCATTAGCTTTTTAAATGGTTTTGCAGTTTTGTAGTCCTATTATAGGCCTATCATCAAAAAACCTTAGTGGGGTTCTGCTAAATATTGAAAATCTTAAGATGTTGAGTTTTTAAGAAAATTATAATATGTCTGTCTGGACAGAAGTTACGAGTTTTAATTATATTAAATATAATTATAATATATAGATAATTCTGCCTAAATGTGATCGATTACAAAGAAAGTCATGATGGCTTTTTTGATAAATTTCGAAATCTTAAAATATACACTTTCCTAATAAAATCCTAAACTGTATGTTTTAGCCGTATTGCTTTGGTAAATTTACTAATTTGCTACAACAAAACATGTTTTATAGTTTTAGTAAAAAAAATTACGGATTTAAGTTCATGTCAATTTACTTATAGTGGCAAATCAAAAATTAATTAGTTTATAAATCAATTTTCAATCAAACCTGCAAAAACATGTTTTACTAAAATATACGGCATTTGTTTTGTATTCTGGAAAAAAACGCAAAATAAAGTAAAGCGAAAATTAGAATTTTGTTGTAAATGTCTTTAAAAAATTGTCCAGCTTTGTAATTTTATGAACTTTTTTGCCTTAATAAATTATTGCCAAAAAAATGAATATTTTTGTGAATTATTTTGACTATATAGTATAATTTTACTGACTTCATGGTTAAGTATAGCTAAATTTATATTCACAAATTTTTCCATTCTTTGTTTTTTGTTATTAGGTATTTTCCCGAACTAGTTTCTTGGTTTATATGTTGGAGATGCTACTAGTCGCGAGGACTAGTTTCCAAATGACTACCCTTTACTGATATTGAACACTTTCATGATAAACAGCCAATTTAAATATCGGTTTAGAAGTATAGTTATAGTTCGTACATGGGGAATGAAAAAAATTATCCATTCAGCTTCAGATTTTTTAGAGGAACAGAGTTCTAAGCTGATAAAAAATACAGGGTCTTCTTGAGGATTGGGTAGTTCAGCACTAAGAATTTAGCCTATGTCAGTTGGTAGGACGATACTTTTAAGCAAAATTAAATATTAACATGAGACAATCCTCATTTTTACTTTTGAATTGAAAACTTATGCGAGATTTTCTAGCTACAAATATATTTTTTTAAAAATGAAAAACGCGAGCAACAACGCGCGTATTTTAATCAAATAAAGTCCAATGTTTTTTTTGTGAGTTAATTTTTAGTTTTGGACGAATTAAGTCCAATTTGTTGGGATTTGCGCATCGCGACCAAATGCAACGTTTTTTTTTTAGACAGTTAGTGTGTTAGACTCGAGAGAGTGGGTTCTCAGACTGTGAAGTTGTAGAATTTTAAGTATTTTATTAACGTCGTAAAATACTGTACTCGTATAATTGTTTATGTATGAAACAAGATTTTGAAAAAAGAAAGGAGATAAATGTGAAATTTTGCTATTTTACTAAAAAAAACCAAGATTTTTTTTCTTTGTTTATTTTTGTCCTGTACGTCGATTTTGGTCGCAAAACGAGGATTGAGGATTGAGAATTTTGTATATATACACGGCCTATAATATACATTTTTCTATTGTGTACCGTCAAATATTTGTATTGTATTAGTGTGTTTTCTCATGATGGTAAGTATCAAAAATAAGCTAATCAGGTGAAATCGGTTCAACTTTTTGTTGCTTCCGCTCGCCTTGAGTTCTTTTCCCTTATCTTTTAACATGGGGAATTCATGTTTTTCGATCTATTGTTGTTGTAATCGAGACATTCATTTTACTTCGTCAACAAAAATCCAAAACAATATACGCAATCCAAAAAATTGCTCATGATCTTCAATATAAAAAACAAAGAGCAGCATAAATAAATCACCTAATCCACACGAGTTGCGCTTACGCTGTTGCATTTCTTCGTCTCTTACCTCTTTGCAGTTTTGCACTGTTTATGGCCATAAACAAAATTTAGGTTATAGGCAAAACCAGTGCAAAGAGATAAGAGACGAAGAAATGCAACAGCGTTGCTAAGCGCAACTCGTGTGGATTGGGTGACTGCTTTTTAATTTATACATTCTTCGTCGGCCACACTCATAATATTTTTAACTTTTTTTTTTTTTTTGTTTTTTGAGTTATGTGAGAATAAACATTTGAAAAATAAAAACAACAATTCAGTGTTATTTCATGCGTACGAAAGGAATGTTGTACATATTTTTATTTCTAGTAATTTTCTGTAAAATTTAAAACTAATAAAATGGTAAATTAAATAATGATTTAAAGGTAAACAAAAATTAACTAAAAATGGAAAATAAGTCAGAAAAATATTTATAAACTATAATTTTATTAATAAATTTAAATGATGAAAAGACACACGACGTACATCCTTCCTCTCCTGCATTTGAATTAACACTAAGTCAAAATAACTAATTTACTTCTTATATTTTCCACATTATATTTTACATCCCTCTTTTTCGTATCATTTTGTCTCTTTTATTTGCAATGTTTAACATATAAGTAATGTGAAAAATATAAGTAAATTAGTGATTTTGGGATGGACAATAAGGATGTACGTCTTGTGTCTTTTCATCATTTAGAATTATGTATTAATAAAATTATAGTTTATAAATATTTTTCTGACTTATTTTCCATTTTTAGCTAATTTTGATTTATCTTTAAATCATTATTCAATTTACCATTTTATTAGTTTTAAATTTTACAGAAAATTACTGGAAATAAAAATATGTACAACATTCCTTTCGTACGCATGAGATAACACTGAATTGTTTTTTTTACTTTTCAAATGTTTATTCTCTGTTTTCTCTATTCTTTTTACACCAATACAATTTATCAATACTATTGCCTTCCGGTAATTCTCAACTCAATCCTCAAATTGCGACCAAAATCGCTACCCTGGTGAATTTATGAGACATTCTGTGTTCGTGTGAAATTAAAATTGTATTTTTGGCTAGAGGCAGCCGTTTTTCCCTCCCAATCCGTGCTGGTTCTCATTGGTTTATCCCATTGAGTCACTGATCGACTTAGCGGAATAGATAAACGTGTTCTTTATTAGCTGTAGTGGTTCATTTTTTAGTAGTCACAGGATTTTAATCTTCAACAAGATTATTGATTTTTATAGGAGAAATCCTGAGTGAGTTTTATATTTTTTTATTTAGTTGCAAAAACTAAACGCAAACATATAAATTTTTTATATGTATTACGTCACAAATTAAAATTATCAACACATTTTATTTATGACTTCGCACAAGTTTGTTTTGAATTCATTCTTAAATTTCGATGCAGTGTAGTATTCAATTAAATAAATATGTAATTGTTTTCAAAATGTCAAAAAGATTATGTCAAGTACATCCTAACCGGTTTTGTTACTTTTGGGTGAAATTATATTTAAGAAAGGATAACGGAATCACTCAAAGAAGCCTATTTATTACTTTCTTATACATAGTATAAAGGAAGTATAGGAATCATGAAAAATTTCAGGTCCCCTGAATACGTTGTGACTATTTTCGTAATGACGTCTGTGTGTGTGGATGTGTGTCTGAATGTTCATTATCTTAAATCGAGCAAAGACAGGACCATGAAACTTCATATTTAAAAGTTTATTAACTATGCGAAGAGCTGATTAGATTTCCAGAATAATCGCACAACCGGAAGAGGAAGTTTACTTAACATTAAAATCAAACATTGTGAATTATTGGAGAAAATAAAAGAGGTATGGAAAAAGTTTTTAAATAAAAGTTATAGGAAACAATAATCTTAAGAAAAAATGATCTTGCATTTTTGTTCTATCTTTATCCAATTTTGAGTAAAATGTATTTATGCATTGGCATTATTAAAAAAATCATATTTGCTATGAAAACAAAATATTCACAGAAAAACGCATTTGAAATGACAAAATTGTTTTTTTTTTATTTTGTTGTTTTATATGTATGCTATGAAACATTAATACGAGTACATAAACACAGCGCTGTATTCATTTCTAAATGATGGCTGTGGGTATATATGTACATATAAATATAATGTAAGTATAAGAAAGTAGTGTGGTGGTCACACCAGACACCGGATTTTTTATTTCAAAATTCTGGTCTCTCACCAGGATACAATTTGGGATCCTCACGTGTTTTGTGAAAGATGAAGAAGAACGCTAAGCTCCTGGGCTGCAGGTAAAAACAGATCTTTAAATTTTGGCATGCCAATGATAGGGAGGGAACTATTCAAATAGGAAACTGATTGTTACTTCTGTCTCTCTTGAAGACATTTGGTTTTAATTACAACAACAAGGATAAAATTATGTATGCAGATGTTCCTTCGGTTACCAAACCTATCCCTCGTTCAGACAAGTGACAAGTTCTAAAACCTCCTGGTTGTTCCAGTAAAACTTTGATGACTGACACGGAATCCGAAGAAGCATGAATTCAAAGTGACACAAGTTCAGATGAATTTGTTGATGCTCGTACGAAACGTATAAAACAATGTCAACACTAATTGATCTCATTAAATACAAAGATAACAATTGGATTATCTGCGATGATTTAAAAGTAATTTGTTTACTCTTGGGCTTGCAGGGCGGCTATATAGTACCTAATTGAATTATTGAATTATTGATAAGTCTAGGTGTTGTGGTGCTGTAACATTATCATTTAAATTATTTTATCTAAGTTTTTTAAAATAATTGGATCTATAATTATGTATTTTCTTTTTCTGGTTCGATAGGAAATAGATGATTAGTTTTAAGTTAAATTTTATGTTTAAATGGTTTAATGTTTATGTTAATCCTTGTTGCGATACGTAATAATTAATTAATTAAATATAAAAGGACCATGAATAAGAAAATAAGTGTTGTTATTTTATATTTTTCTTAAATATTTTAGCAGCTAAATGAATGATAAGCGGACAGGGGTGAAATTACAAGATAATTAAAAATTTTTTTTTAAGTCCTGTTGTAAATTTAGGAAGTCCTGAGTATCCGGCCCTGGATTCCAAAGAAATGATCATCTAATAATGTAGTTAGATTGTGCTGTCTTGAGCTAACCTTTTTATTATATATTGTACTAATAATTTACTAAACCTCTAAATTGCTAATTAGTTTAATTTTATTGTAAAATATTGATTTTTTCAGAGGTTTCAGAGAAGTTAATTTAATTTTAACTTAACTAATTTTTTAGTTTTAATGTGTAATATATCGTGTATTGTTCATTAATGTATATTAATTAATTTAGTTTAAAGAATATTTAAAGGGTTATTTTCCTTATGATGTTAATAATAATTCAATATTCAGAATATAACATAGTTCCAGAATTAATCATTATTATAGGGATTAAATTAATCCTGAATTTCAGAATTAACTTTTAGCTTGAATCAACCCTCCAGGATCAACAAGTAGTAAATAAGTTGTAGTTTAGAAATTGTGTTGTCCTGTGCTAACTATTTTACTATATAATTACTAACAATTTACTAACTATCGGCTATACCTAGGTGTCTGTAACCGGGCCGATTCTGTCACTTCTAACTATCCTATCCTATCCTTCGGTTTTGTTATGTGTGAAAGGGTGCACGGTGAGACCCGGCCAGGGGTGGACATGATGCTGTCACATTTATATGATATGGCGGGTGGTTGTGCTCTCCTTGTTGTAATGGTGCTTAGGTATCTTCAGTAAGGAAAGCATTCACCCGTGTTATAAAGTTGGTGTGACAGTTTAATGACCACATCACTAACACGGGATTTCTTGCTTCATAAGCTTGGCCGTGCATTCATATCAATCAATCAATCAGTCAATCTTGGGCTTCCAGGGCGGCTATACAAAATATTGTTGCTTTTTGTGTTTGTGGGATTCGAGAGCTAAGGAAGATCATTATAAAAGGAAAGACTGGCTAGGTAGAGACGAATATGTCCCTGGTAAAAGGAATTTAAACCATAAATGTCTGTAGGTATGGTGAAAAACTTTGTCAGGACTTTAGACAAGACTAGTTTAGCCCTGAATCATTTATGGTCGACTTTTCCTAGTCTTTCTGAGGCAAAACTTAAGGAAGGTGTTTTCATCGGACAGTCTTTCGAATACTGAAAAAGCTGCTTGGAATTCATTACGGCTAGTTACCTAAGAGTTCATAGGCAACAAAAAAAATGAAAATTACCGACAATTAATTGTTGATTTATTACATAACTTTCAACGAATGGGTGTCAACGTATCCCTGAAAATTCATTTCTTGCACTCGCACCTCGACTAATTTCCTGAAAATTTCGGAAACGTCAGCGACGAATACGGCGAGCATTTCCACCAGTACTTGAAACTTTTTGAGCAAAATTACTAGGGATACTGAGACCAAGCTATGTTAGGTAACTATTTCCGGTCTATTGTAAGAGATACACATTCAAAAAAATACACGAAAAAAACTAAGGTAGTTCATTTTTAATTTTTTAATATTTTTGTACCGCTATTTCTTGTAAATAAAAACTAATAAATATTTTTGAAATGTCACGTGTTGGATTTTTTTCGTAATTTTTTTAAAACTCAGAGCACCTCGATCGTTAAGGATCGAAGGATTTTATTTTGGTTTTAAAACAAGTCGTGCTTGTTGAATGCCTGTTGGGGTCATTTCTAAATAAAAGTAATATTTCCGGACAACACTCATTGCTCGTGAGTGTCATTAATTAAAAATTAAAATATGATCATCAAAATTTTCTTACCACAAATTTCTCTTTCTATTTAGCACAAATATGATTAAATTTACAAACTTTGATCAAATTTTTCATTTTTCTAAATAAACCCCATAGCAAAGTTACAAACTATTAAATTTTAAAAAAAAACATTTCATTAAAATTGTATCATATCGTAACCATATTAATACTTCCTTTGTCAATTAAATTTTAGCCTAGCCGAATTAGACAAAAATCTAGCTTTTAAAAAAACATATTGGTCAGACGATTTTTTTTACTCGATGTATTTTTTCATATAGATTAAGAATTCGATGTGCCCCGAGGTCGGGCTTATCGATAATCTTCTGAAAAAATACATCGAATGAAAAAGCCTTCTGTCCAAATCCTTTCTTTCAAAAGCCCGATTTTTGTTTGACCGTTTCCCCGTTTGTCCAAGTTGGGGACTCAAAGACGTCTTAATCTATTTGGAAAATATACTTTGACGTAAAAAAAAACCTTTTGATTAATATTTCCTTTATAAACCTTAATTCTGCTTTACTATTATGCAAATTTTGGTTTCCTTCAATTTTTTTTTACTGTTTAATAATTTCTAGGAAAAAAAAATAAATGACGTAATAATTTTAAAATTTATATTCAAATTAATTTAGGTAAGTAAGACACTAATTACTATTTTTTTTTTTAACTTCTAAAAGTGATGTTGGTCTCAACAGAATTAATAAGAAGAAAAACATGTATGTGATGCAAAATGGTTTTATTACAATTTTTTATATTTAAAATTTATAAGTTTTATTATTTGGAAAACTTTTTATTTTGTTTGGATTTTGTTAAAATCAAATATGTAGTATGGTAAGGAGAGCTTCTAATACACATTAGAGAGAGATAAATTATTAAATAATATTAGCCCTAATATCCTTTTAGGTAATATACATGAAAGTAAATTTTATTCAAAAGATTAGGAAATTTAATAATAAGTGATATATGTATGTATGTATAATGGTGTAATGTGGGAATTATCAGGAAAAGTTTTATTTGTCAGGTCTTTTTTTTTATTTTGGTATCCCATTTTTTGTTTGATACAAAATACTTTTAAAAAAAAATTAAATAAATCTGTTTTGGGAATACAAATTCTAACATTCACTTTGTTCAAATGTAAATAAAGGTCATATCTTATATGTATGTATATACAGTTTAAATTTCTCAAAGTAAAACATTAAGTCCCAAATTAAATTTTAATATGCAACATCAGATATTTGTGGCCACCATCACTGTGGGAACAAGTTCTGAGGAACTGACTGTTAATATGCCTCCTTGGAAAAGTGGCTTATATATTATTCTGGCTTATATCTTAATAAACAAAAGATAATAAGATTGTGAAATCATCTAACCATTAAATTTTAATTTAGATAAACATAAAAATATTCTTTCTGCCAATTACTTTACAAAGTCTTATAATTCAATAAAATTTAGGTCAGAAAAATGGTGTGTACAAACATAAAAAAAAATATTCTGTTTTACTGTTTGAAATTTTTTTTAATAAAATTTTTGTTTTCGTAATTTTTATATTAGAACTAATTATGTACGTTTATAGCAGTAATAATTGAATTTAATTTGAAGATAATACACGGTGCTCAGTTTTCTTAGTAAGATTGTAAAAAATTACAAACCGGTATATTTATGAAGAACCTTTTTGTGCCAAACTTTATTTAAAACAAAGTCCTTACTAAGCTAGGAACATTAAATCCGGTTTTCGTAGCATTTGCTACTATTTGAAGGGGATCCCTCGCTTTTATAGAAGCAACGCTAAATAATCTTGTTGATTATTTATGAATGAATAATGTGGCACCTCGTCTCGCTCTTATTGCCAGGAACTGGAGAGAACTGGATAGATGATTCAAATACCGGTGAATAGAGGAAAGAATATAGATTTATTAAGGCGTTGGAGTTTCATTTAATTTGTCTATAATAAGCCAAAAAAAAAATGGTAAAGCATGTAAGAAAACAGACCAGCTGTTGAATTTATTTGAATAGAGATTTAGGAAATATTTATATGAATGGTTTTGGTTAGTTGCGGGTGGGCTTGCTTTCGAAAATAAATGAGGTTTTAGTGGATTTTTTTTTGCCGTACTTTTAGTTATATCTTGGTCACAATGGGACAAAAACCGTTACTCGCTGCTTATGATACGTTCTTAAGGGCCAAATACACGAAAAATGGAAAAAATGCTCGACTTCAGTGTACCTTTTCTTGGTGATTACTGATTGTTTCAGCCTAAACTAAAATTTAAAATATTAATTAGGGTTTAACTTAGTTAATAACGGTTCGTTTTTCCAATTTTCCACTTAGTTTTCCTGCAATTTCATTTTAATTGTCTTCACAAAATTATGAAAAGTAAATGTACCTTTTCTCAGTAATTAGTCAATGAAACTAAGACTATAATATATCAAAATGCGTAGGGGAAAAATTTGGATTTAATAACGGTGGCTTTTTTATAATTTTAAAGTATTAATCGAAATAATTGCAAAAAACTAAAAAATCATTGATTTTACCATTGTGTCTGTGATAATATTTAGCGCCGCTGTGTGCAAATTTTTTATTTTTTAGTTCAGTAAACTAATAATAGATAGCAGGTTAAAAAATTTGTTTTATTGTTTTACTCTTCTTGGTCACATAGTTCATTTGGTTTATTGTTTTACTCTTCTTGTTCATAGTAACTATCAATTCGTTGTTTGGACAAAGTGATAAAATAATTATACATTTTTAATAAACAATTAAAATTTAATATGGGAAGAAGTGAAAATTATGATGTAAATAAAAAAAGAAAGCAAAAAAATCGGCAAACAATACGATCTAGGTAAGTACATTTAAAATGACCAGTAAATTGTCTGATTTATCTGGAAATATGCTATAATAATTAATAATATATATATATATATATATATATATATAGAGGTTTTTCATAACTGTATAATAAATCAAAATATTTTGATGTATTTTCAGAGGGCCTTTTGTTAAAAAAACCATTCAACTGGAAACACAAAATACTACCGGTGAAGCAGACGAAATCCAGAATGAACTTATTTCAATTGATCAACAAACTAAAAGTGATTCTTATGATTCATCAAATGTAAATTCAACATCAACATTTCCTCAACAAAACCAAGATTTTATTATGGAATTTGGAACAGCAGAAACCGATTTTCAAGATAATTTCAAATCAATACAAGGCAACCGAATTTTAAATATAAATCATTTTTTAAACCAACTCGTAAAAATGAGCAACCACAATACGGCTTTCGGATGTTCGCTACAAAATTTGCAATTCATAAATGAACACAGAATTGGACTAAAATCCATTTTTTTTAAATGTAAAATGTGCAATACAACGTTAAGAATTTCATCTCAAGATTCAACTGAACAAAAACCAGGGTCAAATTCAATCAACTACCAAAGCGTTTTAGCTGGTATTTCAACTGTATCGGATTCCGACAAATAGAAGAGTTTTTTGGCGTCATTGACATACAAAATTTGGCACCAAACACATTTAATAAATTACAAAAAGAAGCTCAACTTGACATTCAAATAGGATGTGATAAAGAAATGTATAAAGCTGCCATGGAAGCAAAAGAAATTGCAATTGAAGAGAATAGTGTAGATTTTGATGGCGTGCCTCTAGTTTGCGTTCAAATAGACGGGTGTTGTTCTAAACGAACATACGGACATAATAGTAATTATTCCTCACTTTCTGGTGTAGGAACAATTATTGCGCAATCCACAAAAAAAGTTATATGGAGCGCTGTTCGCAATAAATATTGCATTGTTTGTCGCAGAGCAGAACTAAAAAATACTAGAGCCGCAGATCATGAATGCAATTCGAACTACGCTGGCTCATCAACTGGAATGGAACGAAATGCCTTAGTAGAAGGTTTTAGAAAAAGTGAAGAATTATATGGCATTCGATACCATAAAACAATTGCAGACGGTGATGCTAGCGTATATGTAAAAATTTAGAGGCTAAACCGTACAGAAATACGCATATAGAAAAAATTGAATGCCGTAATCATTTACTTCGCAATTTTCGAAAGCACGCTAAGGAATTGTGTACAAATCTCACCTACCCTAAATTAATCGTTGTTCCAACTCTGCGCAATCCAAAAAAATAAACTCTAATAATTCACTTGCCAAAAAATTGAGAAGCTTGCGCTTGATATTGGAAATACCCCTTTCCATGTTTTTCAAGATCACAGGAAATGTGCCTCATATTTTTGTGACCGGCAATCTTATGAAATACCTGAATTATATCGTAGATTTATGGAAAATGATTTATTCAAGGCATTTAATGAATTATTTAAGAGACTAAAATTTCACGCTAAAAGTCTGATGTATGACGTCGACTCAAATGCTGTAGAAGGGTATAATGCAATTGTTGCAAAAACAATTGGTGGAAAGAGAGTAAATTTTTCACAAGGACAATCATACACGTCACGAGCTAAGTTCGCAGTATTGCAACACAACAGTCAAAGAGGACACTTCAATCTAACAAAATATTCAACAAATTATAGTCATAATTTAAGGATAAAACAAATTGAAAATCGACGATTACTGCTGAATCAAAGAGCCATCGCAAATTATCCAAAACGACGAAAACAAAAATTAATGTTTTCTGGAGAAGATGGTGAATATGTAAACGAAACATGTCAATGTTTGGACAAATCACCCGAAGAGTACACAGAACTAAGGAACGATTTTTCATTGAAAGATCAACTATTAATCAGGCCAACGAAACGAAATGGCATGAAATACGTATGAACCGTTTAACTGCTTCAAAATTTGGTGAAATATGTCGCAATAAAAACACAAAATTTTTGAAAAACAAGGTGTCAAATATTTTGTATACAACTGCCATTTACTTAAAACCTACAACATACGGGTTGGAAAATAAAAACACGCAATAGACCAATTTTCGGAAGAAAATAATGTCGAAGTAGCGAAATGCGGTGTGTTCATATATCAAAAAAATCCATGTCTTGCAGCGACTCCGGATGGATTGATTGGGAATGATGGAATAATCGAAGTGAAATGTCCTTATAATGCAAAAGATTTACATCCACTAGATGCTGTAAAATCAAAATTAATAAAATTTCTTGTGTATGACGAATGTACCGGCAACGTGGCAATTAAACAAAATCACCCTTATTACTATCAGATACAAGGGCAATTAGAAATATCGAATCGAGAATACTGCTTCTTTATCGTTTGGACGCCAAAAGGACTTATAAATATACGTATACTACGGAATCCAGAATTCTTCCAGAAAATATGCTACAAAAACTATTAAATTTCTCTTTTAACTGTTTACTCAAAGAAATCATAGATGGTCGTCGTCAAAGAAGTATGCCAATTAGAGACTTTCCACAAAATCCTGAAACGGATTTTAGTAACGTCTTTAATTAAATTAACATTATATTATTTTAAATAAATTTGTAGTTTAGAAGAGTTTATAATTGGAATTTTCTATACATAATGTGATTACAGTATAAAATAAAATATAAAAAAATGAATTTATCTATAAAGTTAAAATAAACACATAATTAAATTATCCCAAATATCAGATTTCATCAAAATTGACTAATAAATGAGTAAGTTCCATCCAGATTGGCCAAATTTCCGAACTTCATACAAAAGTAATTTTGGAATCTAATTTGCATATCTAATATCGAATTTCATATTAATCGGTGAAATGAATTCTATTCATATTCGAAATATTCCAGAAATTCACATAAAAACAATTTTAGAATCCCATTTCCATCCTTGGCTTACCAAACATACATGGTGAAAATTTCATATCGATTGCTTGTGTGGTTTTTTAAAAAAATGCATAAAACATACAAAGAAAAAAACAGACAACATTTCATTTTTATATCTTTAAGAAAAAAAAATTTAAAAATACATAAGAGCGAAATGAACAATAAAAATATCGCATAATAATATACGTTAGTATTTGTGTATGTTATTGTTTTAAATCAAATTTTAACTCCATCTATCTTTTGTTAATTTATTTAAAAAAATGTGTCATGGCTTGAAATGCGATGCCGTCACTTCTTGTTTTGGCCCTTAAAACTTAAGAACTCAAAAATATTTTTTTTTTCACGTTTTTAGATAACTCGAAATAATCGATACAGAAAAATCGAATATTTCCAGTTATTTGTCCGTTTGTTAATTGAATCAGTCATTTCAGAAACCCCACATGTTACAATTTTGGCGGTTTTTAGCTTACTATCGTTTCGTAGTCTTAACATATCATGAATGTGAATTTCTTCCTAAACTTTCCTAAAATCACAAAAACAACGAATTGTGAGAATGTATGAGTAAAACTACGCATTAACAAATAAATTATACATTACTCATTAAGTAAAGGACATTAAAACTTTTGTATTGATACGTCTAAATATTATCATGTAATATTTTTTCGATATTCCATTATTAATTTCTGTATGATAATTTATGTTGATAAAAATACCAATGTTCAATACCATCCGTCCAAATTCCGAACGTTTTCCGCAACTTAGAAAAACCGGCCAAAAATAATAAATATATTTTTGAGTAATTGTGAATGTAAACTAACGGAAAAACATCATTATTTGAAAAGTTATAGAGACTAAGGCTGTTTAGTATAACAGAATCATACTAAGGTTTCCGTTTATTTCTTACTAAAATTTTCCAAGGATTTTCCGCAACTTAGAAAAACCGGCCAAAAATACTGAGTATATTTTTAAGTAACTGTGAATGTAAACTAACAGAAAAATATCATCATTAGAAAAGTTATAGAGACTAAGGGTGTTTAGTATAACAGAATCATACTAAGGTTTCCGTATATGTTTTACGCAAATTTCCCAACTTTACATCAAGAGGTGGCCACTTAGCGGACACATTATTTCATATTCAAAAGCAAATCAGATTCTAATAATGTCAATATATGATTTCAATCGTAAATTTGGAATTTTTTTTGTTAGTTACTGAGTTATTAATGAACAGTTCGTTTATTTAATTATAAGTGCAGCCCACCCTTTATGGTGTTATCTCTTTAACTCATTCTGGAACATTTGGAGTTCTGTCTATATCTATTTGTCTCTATGATTTGTGAAATGATGAGTTTACATCCACAGTTACTCAAAAATATACTTAGTATTTTTGGCCGGTTTGTCTAAGTTGCGGTAAATGCTCGAGAAATTTAACTAAGACATAAACGGAAACGGTAATAGGGTTCTGTTATACTAAACACCCTTAGTCTCTATAACTTTTCAAATGATCGAGCTGAATTTTATCATTTACCATACTTGGTAAAGTGAGGCAATTTGTACCCCGCCGAGTGAGTTCATTTACCTGTAGCGACTCACAATAATAATTGCATTAATTGTTCACCACTACAATTAATTAATTATACGCACCAGACTAAAATGGGAATAATTCAAATCATTTGACTAATCAACACCCAACCATCATTTTCCACTACCGAACGGCCTTAAGTGAGAATACATTAAAACACTATATACCCTTTTATTCCTCGCAACCCTGAAGTGCCTTGGCATCCACGTTAAGTGGATGTTAAACTGATCTGCCATCTCGTTAAGAGATGAGAGACAGCTCTGAGCTACCTTCGTTTTAATATCGGCCTGATTGTCCATAAAAATGCGAATATCCCTTACAAATACTACATTATACCTCAACCAATCCTCGGCCTCAATTATCGCAATTAATTCATCCTGAAAAATGCTGCAATAATCGGGTAGACGAAACGGGAGGTTCACATTTAGTTTCTCACAGAAAACACCATATCCAACCGTAGCATCCATTTTCGAACCATTCGTGAAGAAGTTCAAAACTTCAGGGTACTACATCTCTTCACTAGGCCAGTCCTCTCTAGAGGGAATATCATTAAGAAACCATTCCTCAAAAGAAGGTAGCGGAATCAAGAAATCGGTGGTACCAAGGTTATCTCTGTTACACAAAAAAGATGAGTGTCCTGTATTACTACAGGTCCACAAAAAAATGGATTTGGCCTGAGTGGGTGTACTGCTGAGTGGACCACTAATCACAGGGTGAAAGTTCTCTAAATTTTCATCATCAACTTTTGGTTAGCCTTACTATTTAAGGCCATCGTTTTCCAATAGCACTTTTAAAGGTGTAAAGCGCTACAGTATCTTTCTTTACCCTTTCTAAAATATTAGGTTTCAAACTAAATTTGCTGTCCAAAAATACCAGGTAGTTCGCTTTATTTTTATTTATTATTGAAATGATGATGTTCTCATTTTAGGAACGTTTAGGTTTGGGCTCATTTTAGGCCTATTCATATTATAAACTATGTATTCGAATCGCGTTTTCTTCTTTATATAATGCTGATTATCGGTTAATTCGAATTAAGTATATTATAATCACGAACACTGCATGTGCAGTGTTCTTGATTATAATATACATAATTCGATGCAATAAGCTATTAAAATTTAGGAAAAACTTCACACATTTGTGCAAAGACGTGAAGTTTTTCCTAAACGATCCTATTTTTTTATTTTTTTTTTTAGGATAGTTTAGGATAAACTTCACGCGAATAACATATCGACTTATCGATCCCTGCTGAAAACCTACATGTAACTAGTTTCAAATATCAAATACACCGCCCCAGAATTGAATTATCCCTGCAAAACTCCCACAAGTGTTACACATGTGGAGTTTCTGAACAGATTCGATCCGGCATTGTGTTCCGTCATTATTACAGGTCATCCTTGATTTACATAAAAAAATATTGTAACATCATATTTAATTTTTACTTATTATTATTATGAGTCCAAATACCTTCAAATAAGATAAATACTTTCTAAAACCCCACATGTACAGTTTTTTTTGTTGATTTTTCTAGTTATGCTTTAAAGTGCGCTGTCTAAAATACACCTCAAAACATAAGTTTTAATCTCTATAATCTAAACGAATCATTAAAAATTTAATTCGATTGCGCATATATTTGCAAAACAGTTTTTTCAATTTTCTGAAAAAAACAGACTAGTGTAACATGTGGGGTTTCTGAAATGACTGATTCAATTATGTATGGTTTTTACATATAAAATTCGCAATAAATCGAACTACGTTAACATGTAATTCAAAGATGAAATTTTCTTGCTTTGTTATTTCGACCCTTTTATTATTTTAATTAAAATTTAAAACATATAAACATATAAAACATATTTTTAAAAATCTTTTTGATCTACTCACGGATCTTGTCAGATGCTTAGCAAAGGATCAAGCTAATAGACTTAGTGAATGGGATCTAAAAACCACACTACTATACCAAATATTTATTTTTGATTCGTTGATTGATCAGAGTGTACGACCAAGCCTAAGCAAGACTCCCGGATGACGCCGGGCCCTCCATACCCCCTTTACACATAACAAAACCGCAGGAAATGCAAGGTATATTATCAACAAAGAATCAACCCGGTTCCAAACACATAAGTAGTAAATTTGTTAGTAATATATTTTTAGTAAATTATTTAGCACAAGACGATACAATTTAAAGTTCATCTACTGCTCAAATTCGTGTAAAGTTGTTTCATATTCTTCAAGAATTTCCTAAATTTAAAATATGCATTAATCTCTTATAATAACTATTCTAAAATTAATTAAGTATAAGTTTAATTCTCTGAAATAAGTTATAGATTAATCTTTATGTATTACAAATAAATTAACATTAATAGTTTAACAATAATTAAAATCAAATACCACCCGCACATCGTGCTGTCGTGAATATCGCATTGAAACAAGAGAAGTTGTTGCTCGGAAGGTGGTACTCGTCTATTAAGAAGCGAGGAGAAACTCTACAAAATGCAGCAGCAAATATAGTCAGGCTGCAAAGTTTACACAGATTTATTGATGTGGATGCAATTGGAACCAAAATTGTATGCGCTCTGCCTTTTTTTCCTTCTTTTTGAACCAAGCAAAATCATCTCTGTAAAAACGGAGAACATGTTTTTTCAATAATAAAACGTTAAATCGTTAACTAATTTAAATGATTGGGCCTAACAGACAATCGTGGTTGGAACTCTGAGTGGTTTAGTAGAAATTAATTAAGCGAGGAGTTTCAACTCCTCAACGAATATTTTAAATAAATTTTATGAGTTTAACAATAAAATCAAACAATATTCATAGTATAAATGCATAGAGTACTTAAATGTCAACTTCATCGGTCAAGTGTTAGATGGCAATATTGGTATCGTTTTAAATTTTTCAAAATATTTTTATATTTATTTATTTTATATTATTCGCCCAAATCTACAGGGCGACCCATTTTAAAAGAACCACTCAAGTAACTACTAGGGGAAGGCTTAAATCTAGGAAAGTGGATATACAAAAGTTGCACAATTTTTTGGGGGACATCAAATGATGACATCAATTTGACCTTGAGGTCAAATTTCTAGGTAATTTCAAGGTCAAATCGCTTTTTTAATGGAAACACCTTTTTTGGCTTAGGATTCTGAAAGCATGTGAAATTCTACGTTCAGTCAAACAGTATCATCTTTCTTTGACCTTTTCAAATTAAAGGTCATTATTTGATTCCCCCCAAAAATTGTGCAAACTTTTTTATAATTGTGCAAACTTTTACAACCGTTGTTCTAACAATATTGAAACCAAATTATTTATTTTCGTGCGTAGCAGTTTTGTACAATAACACCAAGATGTCATTCCAAGAGCATATGAGTTCCTTGAGTGTCATGCGATTGTATCTTTTGGCTCATACACATATACGTTATGGTTATAATAAATTATGGTTTTAGTGTGTAGCAGATCTATAAATCGAGAATCCATTTTCCGCGTGCTAAAATGTTGTATCGCATCTAAAACTACACATAAAGTTTTCACCTGTCAATGGAACTGAAAATCGAATCTAAACATTTTTTGGATTACCCTACTTTTTGGAAATTTCGTAAAACCGAAAACTTATTGTCCGAAGAGCACGCGAATATGTTTCCTTAAATAACGATAATCTCCTCGGAAAGCCTTCGAAGAGTTTCAATAAAACTTAAAAACGTGCAATTCAACATCAAGCACTAATTCCTAATCACCATGGAACATTATGCAACACAAAATCTGTTCTCGAATAATTTCAAAATTGGTATAATATGTACCGTCAAGCCAGTGTTCAACTCAAAACCGTTGAACCTAAAAGTAATACCCGAAACCCCAGAAATCTGAATAAGCCTCAAACAATCTGTTAACCTAAGAATGTCTTGAAATTCTGGAAGCCTAAGCAATATTTTCAAAAATCTCAAAAAGTCTAATGAAAAATTTCGAAATTATTTAAATAATTTGTAAATATCACAATATAAACAACTCCGAAATCTGAATTTCCTAGGCACCACAGTAAAGCGGGCCTCAGATGATCAATATCTATTGCCAATATTTCAGTATTGGCAATACTATTGAACATGTGAGGACACTAATTGAAGGATTGTCAATATACAAAATATTGTGGCGATGGTTTGATGAAAACCAAAATATTTTTAATATTGATATAATATTTACAATACTATTGATCTTCTGAGATACTTTATTGACAAAATACCTATGCAAAGGGCTGTACAAATTTGAATTTGGTGCACATAACCAAGAAAACGAAACAATTACCTACATGCAGCATTGCATTTATACAAATATAAATATAAAATTAAATATATGTAAGTGGGGCCTGTTATAAAATACAATATATCGAAATAAATGTGATGCAATTAACAATAACTTGGCAAATATATACAATATACTACATGGTGCGGTATGGAATTCACCGATATCACAAGTAATACCTCAATGGACAACAGGAATACACCAGAAACCCTTGATAATCAAGAAGCGTTAATTAACTTTGTTTATACATATAGAGAACTTCCAGTATTGTGTTATATTACATGGAAAGATTACACCAACCGAGGAAAAAAAAAATCTGGCATACAATAAAAAAAGGTTCAACACCCTAGACCATATTATTTCCTTTTTATTTTAATTTTTTTTGCATTGATAATGCCCAAATAATTTCTAAACAAGCTTTACTTTTATCTAACATGGTTCAAAGTGGAGTATTACCCGAAAATAAATATTTTTTATTGTTTGACGTTTAAGTGTATTGCCAATAGTATTGATCGTCTGAGACAATTGCTGTTTGCGAATAGTTTTTTTCTTTATTGACAATATTATATTGGCAATACTTATTGATCTTCTGAGACGCGCATTACAGTACGATTACGTGTCAATATCAAAATATAGTTAAGTAAAATATAAAAGTGATTACCCGTGGGCGTGGACAGTACAAACATTTCGTTAATAAACATCAAAAATACATTTTCGTTGACGTTTCTAACATTATATTTGACCGGTGTGAAGTTTTAGACAAAAACAAAATTGAATATGTATTTGTGCGTAATGATATAGTAGATCAAAAATTTGTTATTTAACACAAAATATATGTTATTATTCACGTTATACATATGTACGGTTCGGCCTAGAAAAAGTGTATATCTAGTTTTCCTACACGCCAAACCCGCGGAACATCTCTGTCATTTGGACAATCTTCAATACAGTGAAGTGAACCTCACAAATTTCTGTATATCGCATTAAAATTACCATCATTCGAGGTCAACAATAAATGGAGCTTTTTCGTCGTATTGGAATAAAGCTACTACTTCTATTTTAAAAAGGAACATCTCGGTGAATTGGCCAATCTTCAATACAGTGAACCTCAAATATTTCGGTATACCGCTTGGAAATTCATTGAGGGACAGTAACGTTCAGCGGGACATTGGGGTCGACACCGACAAGTGCCTTAGAGGTTATGTTGCACTTTCTTCCGGTCGACATTTTTGGCAAACAGATGGCGGCAAATACAGCTGAACGACTTGCAGCCGTCTCTCAGTGGAGGTGTCTTAGTACAGGACACTCTACTATCGTTAGATCGTTGGAGGATGAGCTGGCGAATCTTGACTACATTAAACCTACTCTACGCTTCGAGAAGCGATTTCGGACCTCCTTCCCTTCAAGGGCATCCTGGAGGGATAGACCGTTATCGGAAACCGAAGCGTCGCAATTCTTCACAGATGGCTCCCAGCTAGACGACAAAGTGGGAGCTGGAGTATTCTGTGACAAATTAAATGTAAACATTTCTAGTCGTCTCCTTGATTACTGCAGCGTGTACCAAGCTGAAGTCGTAGCGATTGAGGAGGTCATGACGTGGTTGAAGTATAATGTGGTATCCTCAGATGATATCACAATCTATGTGGACAGTCAAGCGGCGATCCGGTCGTTAGAATCGGTGTCTTTGGCGTCACGGGTGGCGTTGAATTATCACTCATCTCTAAATGAGATGGGTGAGCATTTCAATATCCAGGTAATCTGGGTCCCAGGTCACTCGGGTGTCATGCCCCTGCAGGGCGGATGAACTTGCTAGGCATGGTACGACTCTCCAGCTGCAATCGGAAAGGGCAAGTCTGGGGAGGCGCTGAGACAATCACTTGGCAAGCAGGCGCTATCCTCATCGGTAAGTTCAGGATGGACTGCCTCTCGGATCTCAAAAACATTAAAGTGCGGGGTGTCTTACACTACATAAGTAGCTCGAAATGGTTCCAATAGGAGTATATATATATATATAAGTTTTCCAATTCAACAGAGATATCCCACAGTAGTACATTTAGCCGTTCATTTGGAAAATGGACAACGTGTATATTTTACAACAGAAAATGTTACCGAACGAGCAGCACAGCCGCCAGAGACAACATTAACTGCTTTTTTTTCTTTGTGTCGGAAAGATGAATTTGCTAAAAAATTACTGTATTCCGAAGTTCCACGTTACTCGTACTACATTTGGTACACTTCCCAAACGAGAACAATTTGAACGTCGCAAAATGGGACAAGTAGTACTTGGACATCTAAATATTTTTTCAAGCGATGTATTAGGCAGAATATACACAGTGCATCCAAATAATGCGCCATGCTACTATTTGCGTTTGCTTTTGATAAATGTTCGTGGTTCAACATCGTTTCGGCATTTGAGAACCGTAAATAATGTATTGTGCGAATCATATTGCAAAGCATGCCAACGTTTAGATTTACTTGAGAACGATGAACATTGGGATAATTCATTAGCAGATGCAACACTTACTGCTTCCGCCACTTAGCATTGTGGACAAAGTATAAAGATGCTAGAACAGAAGACATATTACGTCAAGCTGGCAAAACAAATACAAATCCTGATTTGCATGACACTGCAGACATGTATAACCAAACATTAATTCACATAGAGGATATTTGTTTAGTGATTGTAAATAAAGTGTTGAGTCAATTAGGAATGCCATCATCAAATCGAGCATTTACTGACATATTTGAGCGCGAAATACAACGTGAAAAGAACTACAAACGCTGATGCATTAAATTATTTTGTTCAGCATAACATACCAGTTATGAATCAACAGCAAAAATACGTTTACAATACTAATATGCAATCAGTTAAATGCAGACATTGGTGGATTATATTTTCTGGATGCTCCCGGAGGTAAAGATTTACGCAGCAACCAACAACCATTTGGGAGTGCTCTTATATTATTGGCAGGTGATTTCAGACAAACATTACCAATCATCACAAGAATAACACCAGCAGATGAATTAAATGCGTATTTGAAAGCATCGCATTTGTAACAAAATTTTAAAAAAGTATCACTTTCAGAAAACATTCGCGTGCGATTACAAAATGACTCATCAGGCCTTATATTTTCTAAACAATTATTGGATGTTGGAAACGGAAAAATTGATGCAGACAATACAACAGGATTGATAACATTTCCCTCGGATTTTTATACAATCATTGAATCCAAAGACAAGTTAATTTCCAGCGTATATCCCGATATTGCAAACGATTACACAAATCATGAATGGTTAAGCGATCGCGCAATATTAGCAGCCAAAAATAAAGATGACACCGAAATTAACATTGACATTTAAAACACAATTACAGGCCAAATAAAAACATACAAATCGATTGATAGCGTTATGGATCCAGAAGAAGTTGTTAATTACCCAATTGAATTATATTGAATTCACTAGACTTGCCTGGAACTCCACATCACATTTTACAATTAAAAATTGGTACGCCAATAATTCTATTACGCAGTTTAAACAAACCACGCCTTTGTAATGGAACAAGATTGATTGTAAAAAAATTACTCAACAATATCATTGAGGCCACCATATTAATTGACAAAACACAAAGGTGAAAACATATTAAATCCACGTATACCAATTATACCATCAGATATGCCATTTGAGTTTAAACGCATCCAATTTCCTGTACGCCTAGCATTTGCTATGTCGATTAATAAATCTCAAGGTCAGTCGCTGAAAGTATGTGGTTTAAATTTGGAACCGCCATGTTTTGCACACGGACAACTCTATGTTATATGCGCGCGTGTTGGAAAACCAACATCATTATTCGTTTTCGCAGAAGACGGCAAAACAAAAATATTGTTTATCAGAAAGCATTACAATTCATTATTTAATTGTGGACAGATACCAAAAAGAAACAAAGATCTCAAAATAAATACGTAATATGGTAGGCCCAGCAACGCGGGCCGGGTGCTGCTAGTATTGCTATACAAATTTAAAAAAAAATTAATACGGTACAAATGGAAAGTTGGAATTCGAAAATCATGATGGAGAGCAAAATGATGACAAATAGTATTAAGAATAATGTATGGTTAGTGTATATATATATATATATATATATATATATATATATATATATATATATATATATATATATATATATATATATATATATATATATAATTACGTGCGTGGCATGGCATGTAAGACTTAATAAAAAAAAACCTTTATTTATTCGACTTTTAACATTTATTTAAACTACATGTCACTTTTACGGAGTTAAAATTACAACTGTCTTAATTATGAATTATATTTTCTTAATTCTAATCTAAAATTATTAAAAATGCTACGTGTGCGTCTTATGCTTATGATGTTTTCTTTAATTGCATTCTCCAAGTGTGGGAAATGCAATTAAGCATTTTCTTTAGGTTCGTCTTTTACATGAGACGCATGAGAAATGCTACTATGCACTTCGTTGGAACGTAATTCCTCCGGGGGGTGAAAAAGGGCGTCCCCGTCCTTTAGCTTGTCGGTCGCTTCTTTCAATATGTTTGACAACTGGTTGACTTTTTCCCTCTCTGATGATTTTGGAGTTGAGCTGCTAATTTTTACCGTAGCGGGTTGTATACCACGGAGGACAATATAAATGATGAGACTTATTATCCCGATTGATGATATCGTTACTGTTCCTGATAACGTCCACATCCAGTTTTGATGTTTGATCTGTTCTAAATACACGTTCTTGATTTCATTTCTGTTTTGAGTATTCTCCTCCTTTATTATGTTGATGTCTAACGCTTTTCTGCTAGTTGCCTTGTTGCGTTTATGTTATACAGCGCACCTTGGATTTCCTGTAGGTCACTAATTAACTCGTACGATTGGAATTTTCTGTTTTTAATTGTTATGCTGCAGTTCCAGAACGTTAGTAAAAAGTTTCCCGTTAATTTCCTATCGCTAGGTCCGCAATCTGAGTGTAATGTTTCGTTGTTTGCGTTATTTATAATTAATTTGTTTTCGGAAATAAACTGCATTTATGTTTCCATCTGGGATGTCACGTTGCAGTGGCTTGATGTGCCCATTATTAGCGGTTTGATGCAATTGTCGTCAAATTCTTGTATCTCTGAATGACTTTGTACAAACTGCTTGTGATCCAATGTTGTATATAACTTCTGGTTGTTTCTGATGAGGTACAGTGGATGGTCCCGTATGACTGTGTTGTTAATGACTAATGGTACGATCATCAATGTGCTTGAGGTTTCCTTTTCCAATTTTGGTACCTGGAGGATGTATAATAATGTTTCACCGCTTATAGCGACTTTCGGTGTTACAAACTGTAATGCCTCGTCGGGAAATGAGATTTTGATACCCTGGTTGACCAATAAATCTTTAATCTTGATGATTTCGGTTAATGTCAGAATTTTACTGCTTGGTAAATTTACTTTTGTCCTAACTATTGCTTCTTGAATTTCTTCCAATATTGTATTTATAGTGTCAATGGTTACTATAGTTGCCAACATGTCTATTTCTGTTAGTATTACTTTATTACTGATGGTGGTGTTCATTATTGCCCTGTTCACTGTTGCAGTTATCATTTGGATTCTTCGATCTATTTGTTGATTTATATGAAATTGTTGGTTATTGGCGTCTATTAATTGATTCATGGTGTTGTGATTATACGCAGGTCTTCAGCGTCGGGATTCCTCGCAAGCCATTTCCATCCTGAGCCCAAAGCATCCCATCGTTTATGTCTGGTGCTTTGAAGTGGTTTTATTTGACGTAGGTTGTCGTGTAGCTACCTTAATATTTCCCACTTGAATTTTGCAATGCCCTGTTTTTATTAACAATATCGGGTCTTCGTATAAACTTTTAATTTCTAATTTTTGAGTAATCAAGGGTTTAATGAATACAATTAAAACGATACAGATTTGTGGGTACATTATGATATAATTTTCAATTTTGATAATTTTCAATTCAATTTTATAATTTTGTTTTCAATAATATAATAATTTTTATTTTCAATTTTATTTTTTTTCAATTTATAATTTTCAATTCAATTTTATAATTTTGTTTTCAATAATATATTAATTTTTATTTTCAATTTTATTTTTTTCAATTTATAATTTTCAATTCAATTTTATAATTTTGTTTTCAATACAATAATTTTTATTCTCAATTTTATTTTTTATTTTTCAATTTATAATTAGCTAGCTCGCTATAATTTTTACGAAATTTAAATGAAAAGTTCTGAAATGATAAAAAATATTTAGTTTAGTTACACTGTTTTAATCTCTTAATTTTATTTTTGTTTCGTTTAATATTTCTATTGATATTGAATGTTTTAAAATTTATATTTTTTGCTTGAGCTTCAATCCCTCTTGCTTGCGTTTTTGTTCTAATGTTCGGTTTGAGAAATACCGATTGATTTTCAAGCAGATTTGGCGGATTTTCTCTATGGATATTTTGTTTTTCCATTTTTTTTATTGCCCCTTCTATACTTAAGTTCACCTGCTTAAATATGTCGTTGGCTTGTCGTTGAATTTCGCAAGGGTTTATTTGATTAATTTGATTGAAAACAATCTCGTTTGGCGTGAAGCCTGTGGAGGAATGCACTGAGCCGTTGTATAAGGCAACAGATAATTCGATTGCGACTGGGACACTGGAATTAGGAAACTTGGTTTTGTTCGTATTGAAAATCTCAATTATCGTTGAATGGGCTTTTTCAATTTGTCCATTCGATTCGGACGAAGATGCGTATTCTAGCTGAACGTTAAGTTTATTAAGATATTCCTTAAATTGTATGGAATGGAATGTTGTTTCGTGGTCCGATATAATTGTATGAGGAATTCCGAATTGAGTGAAGTATCTAGTTAGAGCACTAGTTGTGTCTAACAAATTTTTGGTTTTTATGGGAATCATCTGCAGATGTTTCGAAAATGCGTCAATTATGGATAGGAAACTTGACTTATTTATACTAAATATGTCAATATGAAGTCTTTCTAGTGGCCTGTGAGTGATAGGTCTAGGCGGTATTTTGATATTATACGGTTTCCTGTCGTATTTATGAGTTTGGCAGGTCTTGCAAACATTAATGTGACTTTTGATTTTCTTCGCCATATTTGGAAAAAAATATGAGCGTCTGATTTGGTTCTCTACTTCCCGAATACCTCTGTGGGCTCGTTCATGTTCTTTTGAAATAATGGCATTTTGACGATCCTCGTTCGTCACGTCTTCAACCATTTTCGTAACGAAAGCGAAATGGCCGTCTCTTGAAAAATTCTCTCTGAAAGCTTCTTGGATGCTTTGGTACAGTATTTCTGGCGCTAGAATTGCCGACTGCTTACCATTGTGGAAGTTTTTCATGTAATTTACTATATCGTTTTTCTCAAATACTTTTTGAGTGATAATTATTCTTTTAAAATTTTGAAAAATTTGTTCCGAAATTATTGTCTCTATCTTGGAAACCTTAAATATAATTTGGTTCCTATAATAGTTTATGGGTCGCTCTGAGAAGTGAATGAAATAATGGTCTGAGGTGTTTGCTGAGTGAACAGTCTCTATTTCACTATCAGTTTCTGGTGCATTTACCTCATTGACTTCGAGTTCACGTGGAGTGTTATAACTTTTTTCATTGAAATTTATTTCATTTGAAGGTTTCCGACTTAAAGCGTCTGCTACCACGTTGGTTTTTCCTTCTCTATATACGAGGTCGTAGTCGTAATTTTCGAGCTCCAATCGCCATCTTAGCATTTTCGAATTCTTTTCTGACGTTTTAATAAACGTGAGAGGCTTGTGGTCTGTGACCAAGGTGAATTTGTTTCCGTAAAGGTAACACTGGTATTTTTTTGTGTAGACTGGACTATCGTCAGTTGTTATAATCTTGTGTTTTGTGATCGTAGTCCCTGATAACTTTTCCTTTTGTTTCAACAGAATTGATTGATTATTGAAAATGGTTTCTGTTAAGACGTATTTTTCCTTTTCACTCAAATGATTCATTCTAATCAATTTCTGGATACATTTTTTATCTAGAGTTTTATTCTCCGAAAGTGGTATTGGGTTGAGTGTTTCAAAGTTATTCATTTTGAGCTTTAGTTTAGGAATCCGTTTAGGAGGTTCGGGGTTTCCCGTAAGAATTTTGACGGTTGTCTTGAAGTTTTCAGCTATATACAGTCCTGGTTGTACTGTTATGTCTTCGTTTAATTTTTCGAAGCCAGTAACTAACCATTCTCCGTTTTCCGATGTATTAAGCGTGACTGTATGGTTATAGAAATTGTCCTGTGGATAATATCTGTTGAATTTATATACACGGTTGTTCAGTGTATAATACTGTTAGATTTAAAATCTATCTTGGCATTCATTTTCGCCATTGTTTCGGCTCCTAGAATTCCATCGAAAAATTTATGGAAATCTAGTTGATAGTATGTTTGTTCCGGTTGATTATCTCCTAATAAATTTAATTTCACTTTTTTTCAACTTTATGGTTGCCTAAAATGTTTTTAATTGTGGTTCCATTTATATTAACGAAATTTTTGAGATTTAATAAGTTATTGATTTCTGGCGTAATGACATTTTTGTTCGCGCCAGTATCTATTAGAAGTGTTACATGGCCTTTTAAGTACTCATTATAACACTTGAGGTACGGAAGATAATTTAATCTTCCGTATCTGACTCGATGGTCCCTTGAAAATTTCCTGAGTCCCCATCTTGGATCTCGTCGGAATTTTCTTCGTTCGAATCTGACGCTAGGTCGTCTGGAATTTCATTTTTAGTTTCATGATTGTGAATCATTTTCTTAAATGAGTTTCGAGTTCTCATGGATTGATCGACGTCCATGGGAGACATTGATCCTCGAACTGAATAGGTTTGTTTTTTATTATTAAAATTTAGTGGTAACGGATCTTTATTTTTTGGTTGGTAATAATCAATTGCTTTTGGTTTTTGAGAATTATTGGGATTGTTGGGTTTTTTCGAGTTACTTGATATTAACTCATTACTATTGAATTTACAGAGGAAGGCATATGCCTCCTCTATGCATTTTGGTTTTGCCGCTTGGGCATAGCCAAAATAAGGTTTTCGTAAACCCGAAATGAAAGCTGCTAGTGCGTCTTCTGCAATAAAAGCGCTGATTGCAGGCCATGATTCGCTATATAATGTATTTTGTCTAGACAGTGATTTGATATTTTGCACATTTTCTTTTATTTTCATAAAATAACTGTGCACTGTCATGTTTTCGGTCATCTTTGTGGACCATAATTGAGATTTATAGAATGAAAGTTCCTGGCGATCGCCTAAGGTTTCCATTAAAACATCTTTTATTTCCAAAAATGATTGGGTATTTCCGGCAAGACATATTATATCTTTTGCCTTTCCTTCTATTTTATTCAATACCGATTGAATGTAAACTGTTGTTCTGATACCAGTGGTTGTGAAATACTAGCAGTGTACTTTCTGCTGTTTTCAGCCAAGCTGATAATTGTTTACGATTCCCATCGTAATGTGGAATCGATTTAATGGGATCAGGGATCCTGAACAAGTTAACTGTTGACATTTGTTCTTTAACTTTAACAGGGGTCTCGAGTTGAGCCTGTGATTGATCTACTTTATCGAAAAGAAAATTTAATTTTCCATCTTGCTCCACTTGTGCATCGTTCAATTTTTTTAATTGTTCTACGATCACGTTTAGTTGTGTAGCTAATTCTTCCATTTCTACTATTGAGTTGGTTTCTTTGTCAATGTTTCTATTCTGATCAAAGATTTTTAACCTTTTACTCATATGTTAGACGCTAATGGATTTAATATTATTATATTTTTTTGTTTACTGTCACTATGCGATCCACTGATGCTAATCGTGAACAGTATGGTACCGTTGCGTCTATCTGATAGTGCGCGGTCGTACCGAGGTAAAGATTTTAATAATATTTTATCGCTTTACCACAGATAACTATACCAGATGTCGATCTTGTATGGCCCAAATTTACATAAGTTAATTCAATCAATGAAAATTACTCCAAATAAAATCTACCAAAACGAGAAATAGACCGATATATAAATTCATATTTTCATCCTTTTCTTTTATTTTATAAAAACTAAAAACCAAAAACCAAAACAAAGTTGTAAATTCTTGGTGTTTTGCCGAATTCACAAATCTGCTTATTTCTTTTGAACACATTCATATACAAAAATCATGAAAATATGAATGAAATTATATTCAAGAAACCATACAAACCTCACAAATACATACGTAATAATGTATAACTCCTTTGTATTTTTTATTTTTATTTATTGTTGGATTTTTGGTTTTTGTCTATACAAAAATTATGGATAATAAAATAAAAAAAAAATAAAAAACAAGTCCAATGCAATATAACTTTTATGCAAAATAAGGAACTTTTAAAAATAAGATTGATTACAGGCGATTGATGAAAGATAATTGTGAAATTTATAATTGATTTAGGTGGATAATTTTATTAGTAATGTAAGTTAATTACCTTTATAGTCGGGTTTAATGGAATAATTAAGTTCGTTGCTGGTACACAGCACCAACCCATCTAGATCAATATTTTGCGCTAATAAAATTTCACACAAAGCACATACTACTAAGTAATAAAATATGTAAAACATAAATGTAGGTTCGATTCGACAAGTAAAAGTGTTGGCAAAATAATATGTGCTTTACTTCTTTGCAATTTATTATTTTATTATTTCTCTAACTTAGTATGTTTTGCAAGAGAATTTGAATCTCTTTAAAACGATGTATCTATAATGATTTGAGAAACGGTTACAACCCCCGCAAAATTTATTAGAATTTACCGTAAATATGTGTCTTTTCGAATACAAAATTAACCTATTTTGTGATAAAGGTAAGTCGAATGATTGCAACATAATCAGCCTGTTTAGTTTTCGTTCATAGTTTTGTTCGTACTCATTAATATACTCGAAGAGAGGAGAAGTTTCCGAGGACAACAAAATTTTATACATTTCCGAAGGATCCTATCAGAAAAAACGAATGGGTTATGGCCATAGGGTTGACACAAAACGACTTAAAAAACAAATATAATTTTGTGTGTCAAGACCAGTTTTTGAAGGAACAAATTGGAGTACGCCAGCTAACGCGAAATGCTGTTCCGGTACTTAACATTATAAAAGAGAGTGAATTACGTCATTTGGAATTAAGTGAAACATCAAATACAGCGGTATGCAGCGGTGTTACCTCGGAGATATCAACAAACAAAAGTCGCACAATTCCAACTCAAACAGACCTAATTGACGAGGAAGTTGAATTTTTAAATTTAATTAATAAAATTAATTGCCACCCATGTGACAAAGAACAGGACAACACAGAAAAATGTTGTAAAAGCTGTATTAAAAAAGTAACAATTATTCAAAAATATAAAAAATTGTTTAATAACTTACAGAAAAAATATAAATTGGTACATTCTAAATTGCGTAGAGTATACCGGAATTGCTATAATTTGCAACAAAAGGCGAAAGTTATGACAATCGATGAAACGATAAACCAAATTCCAGTTAATAATAATTCGAAAAGTGTGTATAAGTTATTATTAAAACAGGATTACTACTTTAGTGACAGTGATAAAAATATTGCACAGTGCTTATATTACAAATCTTCTTCGATCCATAAATATTTAAGAAACAGTTTACATCTTAAACTGCCATCTATTTCCACGATACATAAGTGGTCTCCTATAAAATTCGTGCCAGCTGGGATAAATTATATTTTAATTAAACAATTAAAAGGATTATTCCAAAACAAATCTTCAACATCAAGAACTTGCGTGCTAACTTTCGATGAGATCAAAATTAAAAAAGATCTAACAATGAACCTACTAACGGAGAGAATCGATGGTTTTTGTGATGACGTAATTAATCGAAATAATGAATTGGCAACTTCAGCGTTATTTTTTATGTTAAGGGGGATAGTCGATAACTGGAAGCACGTGCTAAGTTACGTGCTAACAAATAATATGGATGCAGCTTCGTTGTCTAAATTAATTATTGACAATATCAAAACGTGTCAAGAAATATTAAACCTAAACATCGTTATTATAACATGTGACCAGGCAACTACAAACATTGCCGCCTTTAAATGTCTTGGCATTGATTTAGATAAACCATATTTTATGGTGAAAAACCACAAAATTTTTGCACAATTTGATCCACCTCACCTTTTGAAGTCAGCCAGAAACGCGTTACTTAATAACAATATTATGCACGAAGAATTTGGAATTTGTAATAGCATCATCGTCCGAAAAATGTACGAATACGAAGAGCACAATAAAATAAAATTAATGCCTAAACTAACGAAATCCCATATATATCCCAATAATTTTCAAAAAATGAACGTGTAACTGGCAGTGCAACTACTAAGTTTAACTGTTGCCAGTGCTATACGAACAACATTAAAAGTTGCTCCTGATATTTTCAATAATCATTTGGACAATGTATTGGCAACAGCAAATATTATTGAATTTTTCAATAATTTGTTTGACTGCCTAAATTCAAGAAATTTTGCTTCAAAATCTCCATATGAGCAGCCTCTTTTAAGGACAATAAAATTTATTGTTTTTTGGAAAAAAGCCTGGATTATTTACAAAAACTCAAAATAGTGTCAAAAAATGAAAACTACTTCAAGTTTATAAAAGGATTTCAATTAACAATAAAATCTCAACTTGCACTCATTGACTATTTGTCACAAAATAATGTTGATTTTGTGCTGACAGGAAGAACGAATCAAGACGCGTTAGAAATTTTTTTTTCGCAACTTCGAGGAAAAGGTGGTTTTAACTATACTCCAACCAGCAATGACATAGGCCAACATTTTGCCAATATTATGGTAATGAAATTAATAAACAACTCAAATTGCTCCAATTGTATCATCGAGGATAGCGATCACATTGTGCTTGATTGGGCTGAATTCAAAGCCGAGTACAAGGAAAGTTTAAAGGAGTTTGGGGAGAAGAAGGACGACGGTCACGATGAGGAGGATTTGGATAATTTAATAGACATAGATTTTAAGAACCTTGAACGTAACGCCATTACTTACTATGCAGGGTATTGCTTACACAAAAAAATATCATGTGACAAATGTAAACTAAAATTAATCAAAGGGGACGAAGAAATAGCTCATAGTGAAATATTTATAAACGAAAAAAATTTCAAGAAAGAAACAAGCAATTTCGGTTCATTAAAAGCTCCAACAGAGGAGGGGGGTGAGTAGCAGGGACAGCAGAGACGCAACGATTTCAACAACAACGTCAAGCAACACTACCTATAGTTAGTACGAATTTGGGTGACCGCATGGGAACATGATGATGGAACGAAATCTCGCCCTCCTCTCACAACCGCCGATGGAAAAAATGGTGGAGGGGAATAATAATAGTTGTTTACAGCTTTTCAGAAAAAGAGTTTGCGGTACCAGGAAATTTGTGTTATCATTGTGTCTTCTTACAGGTTGGAGCAGTAGATGAACTTTAAAATTGTATTGTCTTGTGCTAAATAAATTACTAAAAAAAAAAAAAAAAATATATTACTAACAAATATACTAACTATCAACTACTTACCGGGTTGAGGTCTTTGTTGCTAACATTCCTTTCCCATCCCTCGATCTTGTTATATGTAAAAAAGGTGTACGACGGCGGCCTGGCCAGGGGCGGATACTACAACTAATTAGACTTATGTGGTTATCGATGTGGCGCCTTTCTTTACGGGGTTTGGCTTCATGAAGAATGGTGTCGTGTTGTGTAACATAGGTATAGTGGTGTGGTATTCGCATTTATAATACGGGAGACTTGCTTAATGCTTGATCGTACATCGCAATCAAAATTAAAAGCTCCAACAGAGGAATTTGTTGTAATTGCGAAATTAGTATACACAATTTTTGATAGCAATTATTCGACAGAAGGCCATCTCCCAAACATACTAAAGAAAATTGCATTAAGTAGTTTTAAGAAAATTAACGAGCTGTGTCCGACATTTCTTCCTCAAACAATTGATCCGTGTAACAAGCACATTAAAATTAATATATTTTTTTATTTTGGTGCTAATACGGAAAAATTGTAAATGGTCAATTTTAAATGGTGGGTTTAGCCAAAAAAAGGAAAAAATCGCGGAACAATATCGCTCCGACGCAAGCATCCAAAAAATTAAAAATTTTGCATAGCTAATTTGGGAATGAAATCATATTTAACTTTAAATTTAAAATTATGTTCTTAAAGGAAAATAAAAATTAATTTTGAAAATGAAATAAAAATGTGTTTTGATCTTTTTTTTGTATGTTTCTCTAATAATTTTTGATAAAAATATAATTATTCAGAATTGAAAGCTGGCCTTTAGATGTGGTGCCATCATTTTCTTACAAGAAATCATCGCATTACGCTAACTTACATTACAGACAATATTATTGTTATATGTGGCAAAATATATAAAGAACAAAACAAGCACACAAGTGGCTCATTGAAAGCAAGAATCGAGAAATTTGTTTTAATAGCAAAATTAATTTCATTTATTTTGAAACGATTATTCCGAGAGAAAGGTGTCCATATTATAACACAATCCTTAAAAATGACTAAACAACTACTCATGCTTCAAATAAATCTGTGTCCAAAAGCGAAAACCACTTAAGTTAAAATAAGCTACTTTTCAGCAGAAGCAAATAAACATTTAAATCGGTTTCTGGAAAAACTGGATTAGTGTTTCTTTCAAAATTTATGACTTATAAGTGGCTTTAAAAATTGGACAGTGTAATTCACACATAAAATTGTATTAAATAAGCTAAAACTAATAAAATCGCTTAAGTGTACTTAAGTGGTTTTCGCTTTTGAACACAGAAATTGCAAAGAAGTAAAGCACATATTATTTTGCCAACACTTTTACTTGTCGAATCGAACCTACATTTATGTTTTACATATTTTATTACTTAGTAGTATGTGCTTTGTGTGAAATTTTATTAGCGCAAAATATTGATCTAGATGGGTTGGTGCTGTGTACCAGCAACGAACTTAATTATTCCATTAAACCCGACTATAAAGGTAATTAACTTACATTACTAATAAAATTATCCACCTAAATCAATTATAAATTTCACAATTATCTTTCATCAATCGCCTGTAATCAATCTTATTTTTAAAAGTTCCTTATTTTGCATAAAAGTTATATTGCATTGGACTTGTTTTTTATTTTTTTTTTATTTTATTATCCATAATTTTTGTATAGACAAAAACCAAAAATCCAACAATAAATAAAAATAAAAAATACAATGGAGTTATACATTATTACGTATGTATTTGTGAGGTTTGTATGGTTTCTTGAATATAATTTCATTCATATTTTCATGATTTTTGTATATGAATGTGTTCAAAAGAAATAAGCAGATTTGTGAATTCGGCAAAACACCAAGAACTTACAACTTTGTTTTGGTTTTTGGTTTTTAGTTTTTATAAAATAAAAGAAAAGGATGAAAATATGAATTTATATATCGGCCTATTTCTCGTTTTGGTAGATTTTATTTGGAGTAATTTTCATTGATTGAATTAACTTATGTAAATTTGGGCCATACAAGATCGACATCTGGTATAGTTATCTGTGGCTTTACTTTAAAAATCACAGCAATTGCTATCCACTGATGCTAATTGCCTTTTTATCGTAAAAGATTAATAAATCAAAAAATCTTACCTTTGTTTGCAATCGTTCTGAGAGAGTGGGTTACAGTGGTGTCTTCAATGAAATCCGGCGGAACCTCAAGTCAACCAACGGTTTATTAACCTTCAGTTGGCGATGTAACAATAATAATTTTTTTCACGAAATTAAACTGGCACGGATTCACTTCTGAATTTGTTTTTAAGTTCAAATTCTTTGCACTGTTAATAATTTCACTGATTTTCCACTAAACCGCGGCTGCGCCAATTACGTGCGTGGCATGTAAGACTTAATAAAAAAAAACCTTAATTATTCGACTTTTAACATTTATTTAAACTACATGTCACTTTTACGGAGTTAAAATTACAACTGTCTTAATTATGAATTATATTTTCTTAATTCTAATCTAAAATTATTAAAAATGCTACGTGTGCGTCTTATGCTTATCCGCTGGCTCGGGTTTCGCGTATCTTATGATGTTTTCTTTAATTGCATTCTCCAAGTGTGGGAAATGCAATTAAGCATTTTCTTTAAGTTCGTCTTTTACATGAGACGCATGAGAAATGCTACTATGCACTTCGTTGGAACGTAACTATATATATATATA
>OY282560.1:254201346-254302167 GCA_958295665.1 Tipula vernalis
CTTTAAAAGGATTTCTGGTGCCAAGATTGCTGGTTGTTTACCATTGTGAAAATGTTTGATGTAAACAGTAATTTCGTCTTTTTCAAAAGATTATTTTACGATGGTGGTTCGATTGAAATTGGGGAATACTTGTTCGGTTATGATAGTATCGAGTTTAGATACTTTGAAAATCAATTGATTTTTATGGTAGTTTATTGGGCGGTCTGCAAAGTGTAAATAATAATCGTTGGAAGTATCGGCGGAGTGGATTGTTTCTGATTTCGCTAAGACAAGCTCTTAAATTTGAAACGTTTTCTGATTCATTTGCTTCATGTGAATTTAATTATTTAAATTCATTATTTGGCATTCTACTGAGATCATCTGCCACCACATTCGTTCTACCCTGTTTATAAACAACGTCGTAATCGAAGTTCTCGAGTTCTAGACGCCAACATAGGATTTTAGAATTTTTTTCAGATGTCTTAATAAAAGTAAGGAGTTTATGGTCTGTGAGAAGCGTGAATTTCCTATCGTAGAGGTACCGCTGATATTTAACAGCCCAAATTATGGCTAACGCTTCTCTTTCGTTTGTCGCATCCTTAGTTTCAGTCATGTTTAGCGTTCTGGACGCGAAAGCGATTAGTCTTTCAAAATTATCGTGCATTTGGGAAAGGACAGCACCATGTGCAAACTCGGATGCATCTGTGGTTAAGATAAAGGGTTTTGAAAAGTCAGGGTAGGCAAGAATTTGATCCGTGGAGATAATTGTTTTTATGGTTTCAAATGCTTTAACATAGTCTGGATCCTTGACATTAATAACTATGCCTTTCTTTAGGAATTTTGTCATAGGTTTGGTTATTTGAGAATAGTTCTGATTGAAGCGACGATATTAGCCTGATAACCCAAGAAATTGCTTAATTTATTTCTGGGTGGTTGGTAACGGCCAGTCAAGTATTTTTTCGATCTTATCCGGGTTTGGTCTTACTCCTTCCTGAGTAATAATATGACCAACAAATTCTGTTTCCTTCTTTAGGAATTCGCATTTATCTAGCTGGATTTTTAAGTTGAAGACATCACAAAGATTTTTTATATGGTTCTCTAGATTATAACCTACGATAATAATGTCATCGAGGTATAGTAACAAATTGTCCCGATCAAGCTGTGCAGGACATCATTCATAGCTCGCTGAAATGCAGCTGGACCGTTTTTAAGTTCGAATGGCATGCAAGTAAATTCGAAGTGGCCTTTTTTAGTGGAAAATACAGTTTCCTGTTGGGAATTTTGATTCATTGGAATCTGGTGAAATCCTGACTTCAAATCTAATGTGGTAAAATAAGTAGACTTGCGTAAACTATCCAGAATTTCTTCAATTTGAGGTATTGCAAATTTATCATTTACGGTTTTATCATTAAACTTTCGATAATCTATCACCACTCTAATTTTGCGGAAACCTGAAGCGTCAGGTTTTTTTGGTACTACCAAAATTGGTGATGAATAGAGGCTGCTGGAGTTTTAAATGATTCGACTGTTTAACATCTCTTGTAGGTGTTCCTCCACGTCACCTTTAAAATGATAGGGATACCTATACATTTTCGTGTAAACGGGAGTTTCGTCGTTTGTAATAATTTTATGTTTAATCACCGTTGTTGCAGAGAGTTTTTCATTCTGTTTCAACAATACAGTTAGGTGATTATAAATTGTACTTTTGAGAATTTGTTTTTCATTCTCGCATAAGTGGTTTGTCCTGATTACGCTTTCAATTTTTTGTTTATCTATGGGCCCATAAGCTTCAATGGGTTTAATGGCTTAAAAATCATTTATATTGAAGTTTTGTTTTGGTAAGTTTTTTGGCGGATCTGGATCATTTGTTAAGACTTTTATAGTAGACTAGCAGCCTGTGGCCGCTACGCGTGTCCAATCTATATATCAGTAACTGTATAAAAAAAAGAATTATTTAGATAGACAGCCAGAACAAATATTCAGACCAACTTAAATATACACTGTTGATCTAACTTTAGCCAAAATTAAGTTGATTAAGAACGTTTTCCCTGTTCCACCAGGAGCGTCGATCAATAATATTTTGCCCTCGTTATTTCTCACGCTATTTATTATTTTATCATATGCATGTCGCTGGTCAGGTACTAATTTTTTAACATTAATTGATATGAAGTCACTCGGTCGTTGACGCTCAAAGAGGATAGACGTGTTTTCGTCGTCCTCTTTGTAAATTTATTGTAATGTAATTTAATTTAATTTAATTTAATTACTTTTGTTTAAGTTTTAGTGTTATATTTATGTTTTGTGTTGGTGAACAAATTAAAATTAAATTAATTAATTAATTATTATAAATAATAATAAACATTAAAATGAGTGTAGTGAAGTTTAATTTGGAAAATGTAATCCACCGGGATGCATTTAGCAGGCAATGTTTTTATTTATAATAAAAGAAATGAAAATTCTTGATTTATTAATTAATTGCATTTCATTTTGATTTTGATTTAATATGGGTACAATTGTGCACAAAATCTAAATTTTAAAATAGTAAATTTGTCGCAATTTAAGTTGCGTGGTTAATCTTCATGTCTTATTGGATTGTCACTAATACAAAAGAAGATTTTGATGTTTTGTTTTGTGTACAATTCTCTCAAATTATTCTTGAAAATTTAATAAAGGGAATTGATTTTTATACATATACATAGTTTTTAATAGTTAAATGTGTGTATCTTTTATTATAATTGAATTTTGTTTGCTGTTAGTGTATGATGTGTATTGTGTGTGTGTATTTAGTGAAAACAAATACAGATTAGTAAAATATATGGCCGACAAAGAGCATAAGAGATTATATGTAAATATAAATTTTCCTTATATGTGGTTGTAGTTTAGTATTGTAGTACGATTCCCCTAATTTTATCTGATATGGTTTTCGCTATCTGTGGCTAAGTTACATAAGTCATTTATGTGATATCAAAACTGGAAATTATATATATAAGCCATACGGTACAAACACTTGAGATATAGAAAGATACATTTTTATGGGTATACACAAGCCGCATTTCTTGACGTTTGATCTGATCCGGATCGGATCATGTCTCATGAAGCGACACAAAAATGCGTAAAACAAACAAACACCAAAATTCAATTTTTTTTGTCTCGTTTCGTTTTGAATCTGCCTCTTCATACTCGTACTGCATTCATTATATTCTTTGTCGCTTTACAAAATATTGTTCAACTACGGAATATTGTTCAACTATTTTTGGATCACCATTTGTGATCAAAAATGTGGTGATGGGCTGGATCGATCTTTTTTGATAAAAATCCTATGAGAAAATAAACAAAACAGAACAAAAAAGATCGATTTAGCACATCACTACCAAAATGAATGTTGGATCAAATGTTGTTGTTGCTTCACAAATAAATTTTGATCTGATCCGGAGCGCTCCGTCAAGAAGTGCGGCTTCAATTGCATAATCCGAATAAGTCTGTTTTGTTTTTGTGTGTTGTCTAATATCATATGAAACAGAACAAGCCATAAGCAAATATTGAGAAAATTTTTATGAGAGTATTTGTTGATTTTGATGGTGCTCTTTGTGTACTACGAGCTACACAAAAGTACGACACAAATTCTCATGTACTCCATTCAAGTAGGATTCTTATTCTTCGTATAATCGAGGAAATTTAAATTGAATGGGTAACTCAATATACATATGATACATACAGGGTTACTTATTTGGGTAGGAATAATTTTAATAAGGGACATCGAAGTTTAGTTTTAATTATATAATTTATTTTAATTATTTTATTAACTACATTGAAATTTATTAAATGTACTTAATTGATTTGAATGGTATAAAGGTTGACGCTCAAAGAGGATAGACGAGTTTTCGTCGTCCTCTTTGTAAATTTATTGTAAGTGGATGCGTCGGAACTCGGAAATGAGTGATGTGTATTTACTTTAAATTTTATAAATGTATTAATTTGTTTTATTTTTCATATGTCATATGTCATATTTCATATTTAATATTTAATATTTAATTTGATTTAATTTGATTTAATTTGATTTAATTTGATTTAATTTGATTTAATTTGATTTAATTTAATTTAATTTAATTTTTAGATGATAGCTTAGGTGCCGGTATCTGGGTATAGTCGGACCTTGGCAATAATTCTATTTTTCAGCTAGATTTTGTTATATGTAAAAGGCTATAATGATGTATGGCTAGGAGTCCGTGTGTTCATGCTATTACGTTTGGCGGTTCATAAGCATCAAATAGGAAATAAAGGAATCGCATTATAAAAGTTTTCTAATATTTATTTGGTTTTAAGTTTAATGTAGAAATTAGAAATAATTGAGTGATTTTAATTTGAATTTTCAGAAATGCAGATAATTTCTTGCTTGGCCTTAAGCAGCTAAAAGCACCCTGTTATCATGTAGTGTAAAAGTGTATGGTTGCGTGCTAAATATATGTATTATCATTTAATAAAAATTATGGTGTAAGACGGTTTTAAAAAATGAATAAATATTTAATTTTAATTATGTTTTCAAATTTGCGGAAGAATTTTTCAATCAACTAATATTAATTATGTCACCAGATTAGTGAAAAGTAAATCATTAATAATAATAATAATTTTTGATTTCCTGATTTAGATGTATAGATTTAAAGAATCCTGAGTCCTGGCATTGGATTCCTGAGGAACGAGCATCTAATCATGTACATAGTTAAAATGTGCTATCTTATGCTAACCTGTTTAACTTTTATCATTTAACATTTATTGTACTAATAATGGATTATCTATTAATTGCTTAGGTGACTGCTAACGGATTGAATCTGTCCCAACTAGTAATCTTATCTTATCTTTCGGTTGGGGAGGTGTAAATGGGGGTACGATGTGTGCCCGGGGAATAATGAAGATCCTGTTATAATAATTATTCATTTGAGTAATAAAATTTGGTATTATGGTGGTTATTAGTTTTATTTAGTTTTCAGAGTCGTCCGGGAATTTTTATATTAATTTTATTTGTTGATTCTTGATATACTTATAGTACATAATTGAATTATTAATAAGTCTAGGTGTTGCAGTGCGGTAATATTATCATTTAAATCATTTTAAATAAATTTTATAAAATAATTGAATTAATAAGTATTTATGAAAAAAAAAAAAATAAGTATTTATGAAATTGATGATTAGTTTTAAGTTAAATTTTTATGTTTAAATAGTTTAATGTTCATGTTAATTCTTGTAGCAGTAAATAACAATTATTTAATTGGAGATAAAAGAAACAGTAATAAGGAAATAAGTGTTGTTATTTTAAATTTCTTTTAATTATTTTATCAGGTAAATTAATGAAAGGCGGACAAAGGTATAATTAGAGCATTAATAATTTTTAAGTCCTGTTTTAGATTTAGGATTTAGGGAGTTATGAGTATCCGGCCCTGGATTCCAGAGAAATGATCATCTTATAATGTTATAAATTTAGGGAGTCCTGAGTATCCGGCCCTGGATTCCAGAGAAATGATCATCTAATAATGTAGTTAGATTGTGCTGTCTTGTGCTAATCTTTTTATTATGTTGTGTTTTGTTTATTAATGTATATTAATTAGATTAGTTTAAAGAATATTTAAAGGGGTCTCTTCCTTAATATGTTAATAAATAATCCAATTTTCAGAATATAATATAGTTCCAAAATTAATCATTATTATAGGGATTAAATTAATCCTAAGTTTCAGAATTAAATTTTAGCTTGAATCAACCCTCCAGGATCAAGAAGTAGTAAATTAGCTGTAGTTTAGAAATTGTGTTGTCCTGTGCTAACTATTTTACTATATAATTACTAACAATTTACTAACTATCGGCTATACCTAGGTGTCTGTAACCGGGCCGATTCTGTCACTTCTAACTATCCTATCCTATCCTTCGGTTTTGTTATGTGTGAAAGAGTGCACGGTGGGACCCGGCCAGGGGTGGACATGATGCTGTCACATTTATGTGATATCGCGGGTGATTGTGCTCTCCTTGTTGTAATGGTGCTTAGGTATCTTCAGTAAGGAAAGCATTCACCTGTGTTATAAAGTTGGTGTGACAGTTTAATGACCACATCACTAACACGGGATTTCTTGCTTCATAAGCTTGGCCGTGCATTCATATCAATCAATCAATCAATCAATCAATCAATTAATTGATATGAAGTCACTCAATTGGTTGACATCGTATGGGCGTCTCAGTGTCGCTTCTAAAGGATCAATTGATTGACCCCGCCGATTCGGCGAGGGAAGATCAAAATCTGCCAGATTTTTCCCACTTAGCTCAAATAATAAATTTTCAATTTTTATGAGGCCCTCATTTAAAACACTGTCTGAGCAAAGTCAAGTGATATCATTACTTTGTTGCCGCTCCCTATGACGAATGTCTTTACAAAGGTCTTCTCGAAAAGTTTGCCATAATTGAAGAGGATCAGACAGTTGGCAAAGTCATAAAATGATCACGAATAATTCTCTTAATTTTAAAGGTGATTTGGAAACGACTGCATCTGCTAACGTACGGTTCCATTGTTCGTCATATTCAAGTAGACCAAGTTCTTTGCAAGCTGCTTGATAAGTATACATTACTTGTCCATTGACGGTCTGTAAGCTTTCAAAAGAAGTTGGCCCACGGACATATTGCAACAGCATCCTTAGGTGAAAACTTTCCGATTGGTTAGGATGGATACTGTACATTCTGCCAAGCGCAGAGTCTTTTTTAATGCCGGGGTGTCCTTCGACGTCTTCTCCACGTTTCCTTCGCGAGAACTTGTTATTAGCCCAGGTGTAATATTGTGGCAATTCATTGTATAATAAGGTTTTCGCGAAGTGGTCATTTCTGCATAATTCAAAAAATACCGTAAGTGTTGTTGAGGGTGGATTTTCGAATCTTTGTTGGAGATTGCCTGCCGTAAAATACACCCTTTGTCCGTTTTCTAAATGGATTGCCAAATGTATAACCGTTGGATATCTTTGGTCGATGTGAAATTCTAGAAGTCTCCAAACAGCCTCTGATGTACTTATATACCGGCCGTTCAAATAATTTCCGATCTCACTGTGATTGTTTTCTACTGAAACAGTGGCTTGGTCCGATCCTTTATTTATATATTTACCTATATATATAGGTATATATATTTTATTGCCTGAACCGAATGACAATACTCCACATTGATATTGACATTAAAGCTCCTACACAATACAGGAGAATAAGGAACAATTCATCTGTTATCTATTACGGTTTGATGACCTCGGATAGTCAAAGTTGCAGTCACTCCACCATTATTAGGGTTTCTACGACGGTATGCTGGATAACCATCGTCGCCAGTTTGTGTTTCTGTAATTAAATTGGGAGGATACTTTTTACAGCAAACGCCGTTGACCATGCAAGGAGCAGCCATGTTATGTTCTCCACACGAACCGTGTACCATATTTTTAAGAACTATGTCATGGAGAATAGGATCCACATCTCGGTTTGGTAGCTCAGCTGATATTGGAGAGTCTACTTCTTCTGGTTGTATTTTCATTTGCAACCATAGGAGAATATGTGCATGAGGTAAACCTCTTTTTTGCCACTCAATTATGTATATAAAAGCCTTTGTGTCACCGAATATAGCATTTTGGGTTAACAATTTCATTAACTTTTTCATTTTTAAATTGAACACTCGTGCTATGATGTCATGCCTATCAAAAGATCTTTGATTATAGGAAATAGCTCCTCCTTGACCTCAGTCCATTCGGGGTTGCACGTAAAGGTAATGAATAAATCTGGTCTGCAAAAATTTCTGGCATAGGTCATTGCATCTTGGGTTTTCTCGTGCATGTACCTTGGTGATCTGGTGAATGTTGAGGGCAGTAGGACATATTGCCCCATATTTCTGGCGTCAATGTTTTGATCTTCATTCACTGCATCTCTCAAATGAACATAATTTTCAGCTCTTAATTTTCGTTTTTTTGGGCGGATGTAATGTAACCGAAATCATTTTTGCCATCATATCGACACAATATTGGTTAAATAAATTCTTGTTATAATGGAGCGTATTAAAGCTACCGTTTTTCACCATTAGTCTAAACGCATAAAACTGCATACAGGTAATTGTTTTATTACGTGGCGAATTTGTGTGTGGCATATTCAGGCTGTACCCATCTTCTTCTCTAGCAAACATCAACGGGTACTGTAAAGCGTCATACGACCGATGCAATTCTGATATACGTGATAATTTTCCGTAACGGTAGTCCAACACAATATCCCTTGGTCCTTTATCTTCATCAACTAAAGCACAGCGACTTCATTAGTAGTTGGAGCATTGTAGCGACCTCTATGTTCATTTGCCGGCCGTCGTTCTGCATGTATTATGAGTTTTAAGTTATCTGCTCCTGGATTTCTTTCAAGGTAGTACTTGAAACTTTGAACATAACGATTATGTTCATGTAGCGTTTTTTGTAGTTGTGCGATCAATTCCACTTTTAGATTAGGCACTATATTTGTCCTAGCAGATAATTGGTCTTCATTCGAAAGAAAATATATTTATAAATATTCAGGACTGTTGCCTATAGGTGGGAGTAAACTTCCGATGAGATGGTATATTTGGCCTTGCACTTTGAACGTAGCCATGAAATTTCCTTCCCTAATCTCATTCGCGCCGAAGGATGCCATTTGGAATAGGGTATTATATTTTCTGATATTATTTAAGAAATGCTTTGACAGTGGATTATTGCGTACTAACAAATCTTTAATTGATTGTGATGGCTCAAGAACCTCAGGCAAAACTACTTTGCCGGCAGCACAACACATTCCGTTTGGTTCATTAGACCATTTTTTTGCATTGCATTTGTTACACAATTGGTTCATTTTTCCTATTTGGACTGCACTGTGTTGAGAATACTCAAAGTTTGCGTTATAATGGAATGCCGATCCGACTTCATTTATGATTTCTGAATTCTGTCGCAGAGCTCTAGACTTAGTTTCTTTCATGTGAGCATTATGTCTAGAAAGCCTTTCAGACCGTTCGGAACTCGATTCTCTAACACGAATTTGTGATGTTCGAATATTTTGAATGGCAAGTCTTTCAGAGCACTCTGACCTCGATTCTCGAGATAGTCTAGAGGAAATCGCTGAAGAAATTTAAGAAAAAAGTACTACCCGTTCGTCATGAGTTTCATTAAGACGTCTTAATTTCATCTGCTTAGCAGCTGAGGTACTTCTATTCAACTGAGACTTTCTTTTAGGCATTGTATCGTCCTACGGATAAATAATCTCAGGTAATAAGTATATTCAAATAGATATCGAAAATAAACTTTCTAACATGTAAAAGATTTATATTTACAAAATATACGAACGAACGAAATAAATTTAAAATGATTTCAAAACGGAAAAATTGATTCAAATATGATTTTTACTGAACTGAATGATAAAAACAATAGAATAAACGTTTTAAAAATTTTGAAAATTTACAAACAATCGAATTGTGCAAAAGATGAATTAACATGTGTTTGGCGACATCTGTGTAAACCTATAAAATTACTGTGAAGGCTCTACTCCCGACATCTGTATTCAAATATTAACCATACAATTCTCTATATGAAAAGTATTTAGCTTTATTTTACTTTTGTGTTTGATTTTCAGAGAGGTAAGAATTGCTTCATTTACATATTTACAATTTACATGAATATTTTTTTCCTGTTGCGTTTTAATATCGTGAAACAACAACAAAATCTTAATTTTTAATTTATTTTTTGCAAACTGAACGTTTTGTATTTTCATCGTTTTTTTGAAATTTATGATTTGATAAATATTTTACATATAAATATCTCGAATAAATTTAATTAAATCAATATATATATATATATCAATATATTATATTTGAAACAATTTTATTTGCATGCAATAAATAATTCAAACATACGTTAAATAATTTCTAATGTCAAAATAAATTTCGATGTCGATATAAATCGAGAAATTTTGAATTTACAAAAAAAAAAAAACCAAAAATATTACCGCAGCCACATTTTGGTTGTTTTTGCACTACAGTGGCTTTAACAATTTGCGAAAATTCATTGCTTTGGTAGGAAACTTGACTAATGTCGATGATAATTTTATATGGGGTTGGTGTATTTCTGTGGTCAAAAAACAACAACAACTACCGAAAATGAGAAAACAACAGAATTCACAGCGAAAAACTACAAACTAAATGAAAATAAGTTATTTTTTGTCTTTCACATGTAGATTAATTTTAGCAGCCTTCCAGCGTTATTTTAGAGCAGCTTGGGAAGTAGTCTAAATCAAAAAAACTCTAAAAATTAAAAACAATTCAAAAAAAAAATTCTTGTTCAAGATTCGAACTTGAGACCTTCAACGTATGAAGCAGACATTCCACAGTTAAGCTGCACTTCTTCAGAAAAAGGGCAATTATTTTTATATGTATATAATGAAGTTTTCGTCAATGTGTATGAGAGTCTCATGATCTCGGGGTCCAATCATTTTAAAAATTAGCCTATAACCATCAGGAGGGAATATAATTTAGATTGGTGAAAGAATCAATTCATTGAGCAGTTTCTGAGATTACTTCAAACTAATAAACTCTCATTCTCTCTTTATAATATTAGTTTAGATTGAAAGTTTTTGGATTTGTAAAATCCTAGTATCCCGTCAAAATATTCAAGAAATTTTAATTCATAGTATGGTATTGGAGGTAAATTATGACCAAAAAAATTTATTTTGCCTACTTTAGGTTTATTTTGCCGTGTTTAGGGATTATATTTGATTTAGTAAGGTTTTTGTTTGCGCCTGTGTCAATGAGAATTTTAATGATTTGGTTTATCATTTTGTTATGACGTTTCAGGTAAGGTAGGAAGTTTAATCTTCTGAATATGAATTTTAATCTTCCCAAAAATTTTCTGTATTGACGTTTTCTACAGTTATCTTTTCCTCTGTGTTCGGTTCTTTATCTACATTAGTTGGGATTTCAATATTGTTAACTACATTTTTATTGAATGTTCTGCTTGAACGCATTGATGGATCGATTTCCATCGGAGTGGGTTCATTCTTCTCTTGCGTTGGCCAAGGAGTTTTCCTTATATTTGGTTGTTCCTGATATCTTTGTTGAAAATTGAACTTTGATTGTTCCTGATATCTAGGTTGAGAATTGTGTTTTATTTGAATTTGAGTTTTCTTAGAATTATTTGATATTAGTTCATTGCTCGTGAACTTACATAGAAAAGCGTATGCTTCTTCTATATTTCGTGGTTTAGCCGCTTGGACATAACCGAAATTGAATTTACGTAGCCCGGATATGAAGGCGACAAGCGCATCCTCTTCGATGAAAGCGCAGGTTGCCTGCCACGATCCGCTATACAGTTGATTTTGTCTAGCTAGCGACTTTATTTTGCTATTGACATATTTTCGTTTTGTTTATTTGCCCATAATTGGGACTTATAGAAGTTGAGTTCTTGTTTATCCCCTAAAGCTTCTAACATAATTCCCTTTATTTCTTGGAAACTTCCGGGATTACCAGCAAGACATAAAATGCCTATAGCTTTGCCTTCTATTTTATTTACAATAGCTTGGACATACACTGGAAATTGTTGTTCCATAACTAAGGGTATAAAAAGATTCAGGGTATTGTAACAATCTTGCGTGGTACTGTGAGAAAATCAGAATGAGCTACACTGATTCTGTAAAAGATACCGATTGTGAAACAGAAAAAAAAAATTATCTAATCAGAGGTTCCGGCATACGGTCGATTACGGTTGAAGGCTCAAGAGCTTGGGGTGGGCTTTCCGGAACATGAGTAGATCTGTGATGACCCTGAATTGGATTAATTCTGGAAGGGACAAAAAGCCGGCACCACTTATCAGCCACACTACCCACCTAATCTACTGCACTATACTCACCTCAACTCATTCTCATTTATTTTTATTTTATTTTATTTATTTTTACAAATCAAAACGCAAATGTAACATTTTGAAACTAAACTAAAATTCAATATTGTATTGTCAATAATTTTTGAAAATAATAATTTTATACATAGTTAAATAAAAATAATGAAAATAAGCTAAACCATGAAAAGCTACCCTTATATTCTTAAAGCTAAAAAAAAAATCGTATAATAATATCAAATGTACATATAATACGATAAAAACACGTCTTTGTTCTTCGACCGTCAACGACCGACCTTAATTAGCCAATTCCAGACATACTTCTAAAATCAAATTAAATAATTAATTAATTGCTTATTGCTCTACTCCGTTTAAATCGCACCGTACAACAGTTGAAACTGATGAAGAGCACATTAAACCCCAAAAGCCCAAACTTCCCATACCAAATTACATTAAATTACTCAAATATAAATCAAAACTACTATTTTCCTATTTGTACAAATTAAAAAACAATTAACACAAAATCTATGATTTGACTCATAAACTAAATTAAAATTCAGACCCATAACTTGTTCAAGAAAATTTTAAATTCAGATTCAATTTGGTTTAGCAATCCATAAATTTACCAACCTTGGCCCAAAGAAAATCGTTTAAACAAAGTAATACTAGTATATTTCGTCCCTCTAGTATTGAAGTATACCGTATACGAAAAACCACAGCTCTGAGGCATTTCGCATTTAAATGTCTTTTCAAAAAACTATGTAAAATAAAACCCTTTAGTCGATAGATAATTTAATTTTCTATCACATAAAAGAGTTTAAATGTATTAAAAAGTTTCTTCAAAAAACTTTAAATCGGAACTATCGCAAAACAACGACTTCTCCCACACGCCACCCCATCACCAAATAGACGTTTTGAACTTCTGAAAACTTCCGTATTTTGGACGATCAAATAAAATAAAATAAAAATATAAATTGTATCAACGCATTTCATCTAATTAAAATTTAGAAATTACAAGAATTAATTAACATTCAACAAAAATTAAAAAGTAAAATGAGTGTTCACAGCTTATGTGATTGTCGTGAAGAAGAAAAAATTGTAATTGAATTTATCTTTATTAGTACGATTCGCTAGTACATAAAGCACAGGAATTCTGTATATATAGAATGTAAATTGTGGTATAGTCAGTCCAGTCGCCGCGGCCTGATGAGAGGATTGATTTTTTCATAATCATAAGCTCATCAGTTCGAAACTGGATTGAATTCTCTTACAATCTTCGGAACATATTAAATTAAAAAAAAAAATAAAAATTGTTTTCAATCTATGCCTCATCGCACAAAGAATAAATTGAAAAACAGTAACAAACCGATCGCGCTCAACGCCATTGTACAGCAAACGAAAAGCTATGAATCAAAATAAATATTTATACAGACACACGAACAAAACCAATAAAAATGTCGATACTAAATGTATAAAAAATGGATCCAATTAAGTCCATACCACATTTCGATGGGAACCGGAAACAACTGGCAGCCTGGCTGAAAACTGCTGAGGATACCCTGCTAGTATTCCAACCATTGGTCTCGGACCAGCAATTTGGTTTGTATATACAAGCCGTAATGAACAAAATTAAAGGGAAAGCAAAGGACATTTTATGTCTAGCTGGAAACCCTCAAACATTTATAGAAATCAAGGAAAAATTAATAGAAGCATTGGGTTGGCGGTCACCCCGTGAATATTGTAGACATAATCAATTTCAACTTTAAGAAAATAAATTAAATAAAAGTTAGTTCTTATCTTAACGTAGAATAGTTAACATGTAAAAATTGTAAAAGAAAAAATAAAGAATAAAATAATTTTTTTTTATGACCTCACATGTGTCGAACTCATAATTGGCGCAGCCTAAAGGTCAAGTGAAAGTGTTTGTAGTGAAAAATAGTGCTAAAGGTAACGAATAAAAATTACCTTAAAGTGAACCCGTCACAGATTTCAACAAAAATATTGTTGTGAAAAAAAAAAGAAATTGTGAAAAGTGTATTTCTATTTTTGTGACATCTCAGGCTGAAGATTTTTTTTTTTAAATTAAAATCGTCTAGAGGACTCGCGGTTCCGCCACACCACAAACAACCAGCATCACTTGGAACCAAACCACGACAGCAAATCAGGTAAGAAATTTTACTAATTTCTATACTAAATAAATTAATTAAGAGGAATTTAAAATTCTGAAGACAAAAACACGCACTACAAGATAGACGTGAACCTGTCTTACATCTATCTGCTATAACATAGAGGTGGATACTTAGTTAATTTATCAAATTTTTTTTTTGGGCAAACCCACGCACTACAAGTTAGACGTGAACCTGCCGGCTATTCTGTCCACTACAAGATAGAGACAGATATAGTTACAAAATTGTTTCGCTCTTTCCGCAATTACATCTTCCTTGTTTATGGTAAAGAAACGACCAATCGAAAAGTACGATTCAAATCGGAATATCGATCTCAACGAGATAACAATGGAAGAAATTACAACACAATTAAATGTGATCGTTGAAGAGCTGAAAAAGCTTGGCGAAGCACAGATGTATCAAGAGGAAAGACTGAACTCAATTTTCCATAAAGTGGAAGAAAAATCCCAAGATAATATTGAAATGACATCCAACAAGAAATTGGAAAAAATGTCAGCGGTAGATTTATTTAGGATCCCGGATCCAATTAAGTCCATACCACATTTCGATGCGAACCGGAAACAACTGGCAGCCTGGCTGAAAACAGCTGAGGATACCCTGCTAGTATTCCAACCATTGGTCTCGGACCAGCAATTTGGTTTGTATATACAAGCCGTAATGAACAAAATTGAAGGGAAAGCAAAGGACATTTTATGTCTAGCTGGAAACCCTCAAACATTTATAGAAATCAAGGAAAAATTAATAGAAGCATTGGGTGACCGCCAAGAGCTTTCTTATTATAAGTCCCAGCTTTGGGCTAACAAACAAAGTGATACAATGACTGTGCATACTTACTTTAAAAAAATTAAAGAAACGGTACAGAGTATTAAATCACTATCTAGGCAAAATAACCTTTACAGTAATGCATGGCCTGCGATATGTGCGTTTATAGAAGAAGACGCACTGGCTGCATTTGTATCTGGATTGAAAAAGCCGTATTTTGGTTATACCCAAGCGGCTAAGCCAAAAGACATTGAAGAGGCTTACGCCTTTCTGTGTAAGTTTAGTTCAAATGAACTAATTTCTGAAAATTCCAAAAGACTGGCACAAACCAGTTATCAACAGCAAAAACCAAACCAATTGAACCAAAATAGATCGAATACTATAAAAAACCACGATTATATTCCGACAAACCAACGGAAACAGACATATTCGGTGAAAAATTCACCAATTCCTATGGAAGTCGATCAGTCGATAAGATCTAGAAGAACGTTCAACAAAAACTTAATCAATAACCATGAGATCGCACAAGAAAGTGAAGATATTCTGTCACAAGAACCAGATGAAAATAATCCTGAAGAAGACTCAGGAAATTTTCAGGAGACACAGAATTCAGACACGGAAGACTAAATTTTCTCCCGTATCTGAAGTGTTATAATGAACATCTTATGCGCGAAATAACACTTTTAATAGACACAGGCGCGAATAAAAACGTGATTAAACCAGAAATAGTCGGTTTAATGAAGCCTACTTTTAAAGAGGCGACAAAAAAAACAATAGTTGAAAATCTGCTAGGAACTCACAAAATTAATAATAAAGTCAAAATAAATTTATTAGGAAAAAACATGCCACCACAAGTATTTTATGAATTACAATTCCATAAATTTTTCGATGGAATACTAGGTTCAGAATCCATGGCCAAGATGAATGCAAAATTAGACTATAAGTCCAATATAATTACTCTGAATAAGTGCATTTATAAATTCAATAGATATTACCCTCAGAATAACTTCTATAATCATACTATAACGTTGAATACAACGGAGAATGGCGATTGGCTAGTACCAAACTTCGAAAGACTAAACGAAGAGATAATGGTACAGCCAGGGTTGTATAAAGCAACGCAATTTAAAACCACAATTAATGTGTTAACTGGAGACCCTGAACCACCAAAAAAGGTTCCAAAATTAATACTTAAAGTAAATAACTTCGAAACAATCAATCCTATCCCCATCGCAAAAAATGAATGTATTGATAGAAAAACGGTATCGAAACTAATCAGAACAGAACATTTGAGTGAAACCGAAAAATCGATATTAACAGAAGTTATTTTTAAACATCAGGCTATTTTATTAAAAAAAGACGAAAAGTTGTCGGCAACGACAATAACCAAACACAAGATTATCACGACAGACGATAACCCAATATACACAAAGACGTATCGGTACCCGCATTGCTATAAAAAAGACGTAGAAGAGCAAATCCAAGAATTATTGGATAGCGGCATTGTTCGAAATTCAAACAGCCCATACTCATCACCAATTTGGGTGGTTCCAAAAAAAATGGACGCGTCGGGAATTCGAAAAGTACGACTAGTAATAGACTACCGGAAGTTGAACGAAAAAACCCGAAACGATAAATTCCCTATCCCTCAAATTAAGGAAATCCTCGACAATCTGGGTAACTCCGTTTACTTTTCGACAATAGACCTTAAAACTGGTTTCCACCAGATTCCAATGGACGAGAGATACCAGGAAAAAACCGCGTTTTCAACGGACAAAGGACATTTTGAATTCACCCGGATGCCGTTTGGCCTGAAAAATGGCCCAGCCACCTTCCAAAGAACAATGAACAATGTACTACATGGCCTAATAGGTAAAATTTGCCACGTGTATTTAGATGACATCATCGTCATAGGGCATAATTTAGAAAATCACATAGATAACTTGGTGACAGTATTTAAAAGATTATCCCAATTCAATCTAAAAATTCAAATTGATAAATGTGAATTTTTAAAAAAGGAAACAGTTTCACAATTCTGACAAAATAAACAAAATATTAGATTGGCCGTTACCAAGAACACCAAAAGAAATAAAACAGTTCCTTGGACTGTCTGGCTATTATAGGAGATTCATAAAGGATTACTCGAAAATAGCAAAAAACATGACTAAATATTTACGAAAAGATGTTTCAATGAACATAACAGATCCGAAATACGTTAAATCTTTTGAAACCCTCAAAAGAATTATATCAACTGATCAGATATTAGCGTACCCAGATTTTTCAAGACCGTTCATACTAACGACGGATGCATAAGATTTCGCGCTAGGTGCAGTCCTGTCGCAGATTCAGGATGGTGTCGAAAGACCCATCGCATTTGCTTCCAGAACTCTAAATAATACAGAATCAAAGTACGCCACGAATGAAAAAGAGGCACTGGCCATCATCTGGGCCGTCAAAAAATATCAACCCTACCTGTACGGTAGCAAATTTACATTGGTCACTGACCATAAGCCTTTAACATTTATTAAAACCTCTGAAAAGAATGCGAAAATTCTGAGGTGGCGTCTAGAGTTAGAGAATTACGACTATGATGTCGTGTATAAGGAGGGGAAGGCTAACGTCGTAGCAGACGCACTAAGTCGAATACCAATCATAAAAGAAGTCAACGTCAATGAGGGCAAAGAAATCACTACACGTGAATCAGAAAGTACTGATGGAAACCCGCCAAGCACTACAAGTGAGGTGGAAACGGTCCATTCAGCAGAAACCTCAGATCATTATTTTATACACTTCTCGGAACGCCCAGTTAATTACTATAGGAACCAAATCATATTTAAAATATCTAAATTAGAAACTGTAATCACAGAACAAATCTTTCAAAATTACAATAGAATTATCATTTCCAAGAAAACGTTCGAGAAGGAAGATATCCTTAATTATTTAAAAAAATTCCACAAAGGTAAACATTCGGCTATCCTAGCACCAGAGGCCCTGTATCAGAAAATCCAAGAGGTATTCAAAGAAAACTTCTCAAGAAACGGTCATTTTTTTTTTGCCACAACAATGATCGAAGATGTGACAAACGAGCATCGTCAAAACACTATCATTGTGAAAGAACATGAACGAGCTCATAGGGGCATAAGTGAAGTGGAAAGTCAAATTAGACGTTCTTATTTCTTCCCAAACATGGCAAAGAAAATCAAAAGCCACATTAACGCTTGTAACATATGTCATATGCATAAATATGATAGAAAACCTTACAACATAAAAATATCCCCCCGACCGATCACGAGAAAACCCCTTTGAAGAATACATATTGACATATTTAGCATCAATAGAACAAGTTTCTTATCGGTGATAGATGAGTTTTCGAAACATCTGCAGATGATTCAAATTGACACAAAAAACTTGTTGGACACAACCAGTGCCCTAACCAAATACTTCACACAATTCGGTATACGAAATTCAAGCTGCTCTCACTGAAAAAGGTTTCCAGTGCAAAACTATTACCAATATTTTTAATCGGGAGAAGGTTCCTCAGCCATTGTTTCGTCTGGAATTAGAACCAGACAATAAAAAGGTTAAAGGCAACCATGCAATATTTGACCTAAAATATCTATTGCACAGAAGGGTTACCATTGAGGAACCCAGGAAAAGAAATGGGCCGGTACAATGCGTTAAGTGCCAAGAATATGGCCACACTAGAGCCTATTGCACTTTGAACGATGTTTGTGTTATATGTGGTGAACTCCATAATTCAAAGGTTTGCAATAAAGCAAAAAATGAAGCATCAGTGAGAAAATGCAGCAACTGCGATGGAAGTCACACAGCTAATTATAGAGGGTGTCCAATTTATCTGGAATTGAAAAGGAGAATAAATCCAAAGCAGCGAGCAGAGCAGCGAATCCTTAATCTTCATTCTTCAGTTAGAAAAGAAGCACGGCCAGAAATTGTAAACAGAAACGCTCGAAATGAAAATCAGTGCGCAACTGAAAACGGCAGCGTGCACCAAGGGGTTTCATACGCAAGTGTTCTCAAAGGTACCGCTCCTAAGGTGCAAGCAAGTGAAGAGGGAAACATCACAACAGCTTTAAACAAATTGACTAATATGATGCAAAGCTTCATGGCGATGATGGAGAGAACCATGGATCTAATGATGCAGAATATGAGCACGCTGATGCAGATAGTCGTAAAAAGCCAAAAATGACCATCATCAAAATAGCCATATGGAATGCAAACGGCCTAACACAACATAAATCGGAGGTACATGCATTCCTCACTGAACACAATATTGACATAATGTTAATATCAGAAACACGCTTCACCAAACAGAGCTATTTCAAAATTAATGGGTACTCTATTTATGACACCAAGCACCCAGATGGTAAAGCACATGGAGGCACTGCTGTATTGATTAAGCGAAGATTAAAACACTACGAACTTACAAAATATGAGAAAGAACATATACAATCAACGAGCATTTGTCTGCAGGAGTGGTCTGGAAACTGCGTCATATCAGCAGTGTACTGCCCTCCAAAACATGCTATAAAAAAACTCCAGTTCTTGGATTATTTCAGCCAGCTGGGTAATAAATTTCTTGCGGGCGGTGATTACAACGCTAAACATACTCATTGGGGTTCCAGATTAACTTCGCCGAAAGGTAAACAACTTTATGATGCCATAGAGGAACAGTCCCTGGATTATTTATCTGCCGGTAACCCAACTTACTGGCCCACGGATAAAAAGAAAACTCCTGATCTAATTGACTTTTGTGTAACTAAGGGCATTCCACGTACATATGCTAAGGCCACTGATTGCTATGATCTGTCTTCTGATCACTCACCGGTAATAGTAACATTGAGTACTGATGTCCTAAGGAACGAAATACCGAACCGTCTTACAAACAAAAAAACTAATTGGGATCAATATAGGAGGTTAGTCGAACAAAAGTGTCTACTTAATATTCCTCTGATCACACCAGCTGATATTGATGCGGCGGCAGAAAATCTAAAAGATGTCATGACATTATCTGCTAAAAGGGCTACACCCGGCATAAGTAGTTCGGAAAAAGTTAATAAACTGTCACATAATATACAGGAACTAATCCAGGAAAAGCGAAAGATTCGCCGTCAATGGCAGCAAACAAAATCACCGTTATTGAAGTGGAAATTAAATCGAGCTATTAAGGCCCTAAGATTTGCTTTGAGCGAAGAAGAAAACCAGCGCGTAAAGAACTACTTAAGTGATCTCTCGGCAACCGAGAGGACAGATTATTCCTTGTGGAAGGCAACAAAAAATTTAAAAAGGCCAACAAATTCGAATCCACCGATTAGACTACCAACTGGAAATTGGGCGAGAAGTGATGAAGAAAAAGCCAATGCTTTTGCTGCTCATCTAGCAACAGTATTCGTCCCACACGAAGAAGATAATTATTTTGTGCTACCCCAGCCAACGGATGATGGTTTATCCTACAAACCTATAAAGTATAACTGGAAGAAAGTTAAGAATACAATTAAAACTTGCATAAGCCCGAAAAAGGCACCAGGACATGATCTTATTACTGGAAAAATGATAAGGGAATTGCCGGATAAATGCATAAAACTAATAACATTTGTATTCAACGCGGTCATGCGAACCAGTTATATTCCTCAAAAATGGAAGATATCTTTGATCACAATGATACATAAGCCAGGGAAAAAAGAAACGCAAATCTCATCATATCGTCCAATAAGCATGCTGCCCACAATCTCAAAGCTATTTGAAAAAATGTTACTAATGAAATTGAAACCAATATTAGAAGAACGGCGCGTTATTCCAGACCATCAATTTGGGTTCCGAAACCAACATGGTACTACAGAGCAAGTACACAGGATTGTAAATGCAATCAAAATCACCTTCGAGGAAAAGAAATATTGTGCTGCTGCCTTTTTGGATATCGCCCAAGCTTTTGATAAAGTTTGGCACGATGGACTAATTTACAAAATTAAGGAGCTTCTACCGAAAAAATTTCACTCAGTTCTGGGAAACTATCTTCTTCAAAGGCAATACATGGTCAAACAAAACAGTGCAACTACTTGCTTAAATGATATTAATGCAGGTGTCCCGCAAGGTAGCGTTCTAGGACCAATATTATACTTATTGTACACAGCTGATATACCTGTAACCAACAAAGTGATAATATCAACATTTGCCGATGACACTGCCATCCTGGTGTCTCACACTAATCCTGAAATTGCCTCAAAGGAATTACAGAATCATTTAAACAAGGTCGCGGACTGGCTAAAGGCATGGCGAATAAAAGTGAACGAAAACAAATCAACTCACGTCACATTCACGCTAAACAAACGCACCTGCCCACCAGTGAAATTAAACGATAAAAATATTCCTCAACAAACGAAGGTAAAATACTTAGGTTTGCATCTGGATAGAAGGTTAACGTGGAAAAATCATATTGAAACAAAGCGCAACCAAATAAAAATTACATTTTCCAAAATGTATTGGCTGATGGGAAGAAAATCTCAGTTGTCATTAGCCAATAAAGTTTTACTGTACAAATCAATAATCAAACCCATATGGACTTATGGTATTCAGTTATGGGGATCCACCAGCGCTTCAAACAGAGAACTCCTGCAACGAACCCAAGCGAAAATACTTCGCAGTATCACCAATGCTCCTTGGTACATTCGAAATAGTAATATACATCACGACCTTGGGATTAAAACCGTTAAAGAAACAATTAAAGAATTCAGTTCGAAATATTATTCAAAACTAGAAGCACATCCCAACGAATTGGCCAGGGAGATACTAAAACAGCCGCGATTTAGACGTCTGAGAAGAACAGATCCACTCGAACTAATGAACCTGTGAACCTGTAAATTTAATTCGATATATACATATAAGTGTAGTCTAAATTAATTAAATTGTGAGCCCTAACAATAAGTATTAACATTGGTTAAGACTTAAAATATGTAATAATTTTTAGCTTAAGATTTGATTACTTCTTGTTAGTTTCTTATGTTGAAAGATTCAAGAATAAAGCCATTGGCATCATTTAAAAAAAAAAAAAAAAAAATTCGGTATACCCAATACTATCGTCTCAGACCATGAGACGACATTTCAGTCGATTCAATTCAAAGAATTTCTAAATAAACTTAACGTTAAGTTGGAATATGCTTCTTCGTCCGAATCAAATGGACAAGTAGAAAAAACTCATTCAACAGTGATTGAGATTTTCAATACAAACAAAGATAAAGTCCCAAATTCCAGTACTCCAACCGCCATTGAATTGTCAGTTGCCCTATACAATGGGTCAGTACATTCATCTACTGGCTACACGCCAAATGAAATCATCTTCAATCAAACCAACCACATTGACCCTAATGAAATTAGTAAACAAACTAATAAAATATTTAGAAATGTAACTCTAAATATAGAAGGCGCGGTTAAAAGAATGGAGAAACAAAATACTAACAAAGAAAATCTACCTGACCTAGTAGAAGATCAATTGGTATTTTTAAAGCCAAACACAAGATCTAAAACACAACCTAGAGGAGTCAAAGCTCAAGTCAAAAATATAACTTCTAAAACATTCAATATAAATAAAAATATTAAACGAAATAAAAATAAAATCAAGAGATTAAAAAAGTAACTTAACAATTATATACATTTTTTTTTCCCACATAATAATAAGTTGTAATTGTAAAAATCTATTATTAAAAACCTATTATAAAATATTGTTAATTAAATAGAAATAAATATAAAAAAAAAACAAATACAAAATTAATCACTGAAACAAAAAAAAAAAAATATAAATAAATAGAATATAAATGTTTTATTATTTTAAATTTCAGAAAATAACAATGTTATGGAAAATATTTGCTTTGACTACCTTATTTTATCAATATAAGATGCAAAAACTAGAAATAAAAAACCTACAAGAAGACCCTATATTAATAATAAAATCGGGTCAATGTAGAATCCAAACAGGAAATATTAAAATTATTCACCCCATTAACCTTACTAACATAGAAATAACAGTAGAACTTATTAACAAATTAAACATCAATGTATCATATGATAAGTTAGAACTAGACAATATAGTCAAACAAAAATTAAAGAGAATATATAGCAACCTACGCCAAATAAAACCAAAACAGTATAACAGGTATAAACGATGGGATAGTTTAGGCTCTGCATGGAAATGGATTGCCGGTAACCCGGATGCGGAAGATCTGCGTGTGATTAACACCACAATGAACCAGCTGATTGACACAAACAATCAACAAATCCTAATTAATCAACAAATTGACAAAAGGATTCAAATTATTACGGATACCGTGAACAGAGCGGTAGCCAATAGCACTATCAGTAACAAAATAGTTCTAACGGAAATCGAGATGCTGGCAACAATAGTAAGCATAGATTCCATTAATACAATCCTGGAGGATATTCAAGACGCGATAATTAGAACAAAAGCGAACCTCCCAAGTGGAAAAATTCTAGCAATAAACGAAATACTAATGATAAAGGACTTATTGGTCAACCAGGGAATCAATATCACAATACCGGATGAAGCACTCAAGTACGTTACACCAAAAATAGCTGTGAATGGCGAGACATTGCTCTACATACTTCAAGTACCAAAATTAGAAAAGGAAAACTATGAAATAATGATGATTGTACCACTAGTAGTTAATGGCACAATCATAAAAGACCACCCTCAATACCTCATTAAGAGTAAAGAAAAACTATACTCCACATTAGATCACAAAAGCTACGTCCAGAGACATTCTGAAATTCAAGAGTTCCAGGACGATTGTGTCAAACCACTAATAATGGGAACGAGAAGCAACTGCAAAGTGATATCAGAGATGGAAACGAAACTACAGTTTATTTCAGAAAATAAACTTATTATAAACAACGCGGAGAACGAAAAATTATCTTCTGACTGTGGACCCAACAATCGAACACTATCCGGGAACCTCCTAATAACATTCTGGAACTGCACTATAGCAATTAAAAACAGGGAATTTCAATCCTACGACATAACAAGCGATGTGCAAGAAACACAGGGAGCACTCTACAACCTACAAGCAACCCGACAATTAGTGAAAACGCTGAACATCGATACGATTAACCAAGAAAACATACAAAACAGGAAACAAATCAAAAATGTATACCTGGAACAACTCAGCCACAAAAACTGGATATGGACACTATCGGGAGGCGTTTCACTCTCATCAATCACGATAATAGTCTTAATAATTTACATTACCCTCCGTAATTATCAAACTGCGACAATAACAATAACAAAGCCAAGTATTTCCGAGACACAGGAAACCAATCAATTAAATCAACTATCAAATATCATAAGAGAAGCTTCCAGAAAACTAAAGGACGGGGACGCCCTTTCTCCACCCCCCGGAGGAGTTATATGCCAACAAAGTATATAATCACAATACAATAAAGTGTATAGTTTCAATCTACATTCCAACAAATTGCATAGTTGCATTTCATACATTTTGAAATGCAACATAAGACGTAGACAAAACAATGAGAATCATACGAGTAACTAGAACCAACAAAAAGTAGCTGACTATGTACAACGTGAATATTGTAGACATAATCAATTTCAACTTTAAGAAAATAAATTAAATAAAAGTTAGTTCTTATCTTAACGTAGAATAGTTAACATGTAAAAATTATAAAAGAAAAATAAAGAATAAAATAATTTTTTTTTAGACCTCACATGTGTCGAACTCATAATTATATATCTACCCAATCTACTTTGTCAGAGCCATATTGAGTTAGTGACCAGTGTAACCACCATTTGCTGCTTTAAGTAAACTTAGTCGATGAGGTACGCTGTCAACTAATTTCTTACAATAGTCTGCGCTAATTTTGATCCATTGTTCTGCAATCAAATCACGTAATTGGTGCACATTATTGGGGCGCCCCTCAACAATCTTAGTTTTTAGGTAATCCCAAAGATTTTCGATCGGTGACAGATCAGGACTTTGTGGTGGCCATTCTAAAATCGGTATTTTTGTATCTTTGAGATATTTTTTGATTATACTAGCAGTATGAATAGGTGCGTTGTCTTGTTAAAATATGAAATTTTGTCCAATTAGACGCCTTCCATCCTTTTTTAAACAAGATTTTAGGATTTCCAGGTACATTTTAGAATTCATCGTTTCTTCTACGGTGAAAACACTTCCAACCCTAGCCGCGGACATACATCCCCAAATCATGACACCTCGTTTTTGACCTTTAAACGTTGGATTTGTGCAGTTGTAGCTTAAAGCTTCTCCTTCTTTTCGCCAAACATGCATTTTTCCGTGTGAATAATGCATAGTGATTTGAGTTTCATCGGACCATAACACTCTATGCCAATAACTTAAAGATTCGAAAGCATGTCTTTCATAAAATCGTAAACGCTTCTGACTGTTTACTTTAGAAACGTACGGTACTTTTCGTGGAGAGTATGCTTTTAGCCCAGCTGAGTGTATCCTACGGCAAATAATCGCTTTCGATACTGGTTCTTTCAACTGATTTTTTATTTCACTCAATGAAATTCGATTGTTTTGTCCAACTAGCATCTGAATTTTTTTGTCCGTGCGACTACTAGTGCATTTTGGTCGACCTTCACGATGAATATTTTCATTATTTCCTCGCTCTTCACTTCTTTTTAAAAACTTTCCAATTGCTGACTTTGTTCTTCCAAGAGCCTGAGCAATGAAAATGTTCGATTCGCCGTGATTCTTCAACTCTTTTATAAGTCTTTTTTCCTCCGACGAAAGTTCTTTTCCCTTTGGCATTATCGATATTATAATAATAAGTATTGGTCGCTTCTTTTTATAGTTTTTCTATTATTTTCACAATTATTACCCAGTTGACCCACAACTTACTTTTTAACAGTGATCTACTTCCTGTGAGAACACAATATGACTACCACACATCTTAAATATTTTTTTTTACTCTCTTTTAGCTCTCTGTTTTACTTTTATTCTCTATTGCGTTTTCAATGGAATTTTTTTTTTGTCGCAAAAAGTGTTCTAAAAAAGTAGATATACTTTTGCAACACACCAGCAGAAGAATGTTCACTGTTTGATAATTTTTGTAAAATGAAATGTGTTGAATTTAGTTAAATGTTAAGGATTATTTAAATTAGAAAACTATAAATTATTAGAAACAACAAAAATGCAGTGAGTTGTCAAGAAGTTTGGTATCTTATTCTGTATTGAAAAAAAACACTGTGGTAGATATACTTTTGAAACACACTGTATGTATTTACATAACATAGGCTTTATTATTATTATTGGAGGGCCATGCGGGCGATCAGTTACTTCGCACTGCGACCTAAAAGATCTGTTGTGCTGGACCCTGCTTAATTATCCGTCCAGTCAATATTCAGGTTCTTAATGAACCTGACAATACTGCCTCCCGGTATGTGATACATACTATCTGTGCTTATTGCTCTCCCTCCTAGAGGTTTACTCCAGCATGTAGTTCTGCTAGAAAGACGGAAGCATTGGAGCCCAAGGACCTCGAGAGGGTTGTCTCACTCCCGTATATTCCTACCCCTGCCCCGTATTCCGTTTGATTTTACTCTTACGAGTTGCTGGGAATTGCAAATCGCCTGTAGGTCACCCAGCTTTACTACAGGAAGGCTAAATAAAACTGGAGGGTGCCTGGTATCCATAGTCCGCATATGTTGGACTGATTGACCTATCAGCCATTCATCCATCGGAATATGATGTTCCACCTTAGATTAGGGGTGCCAAATGGCCTTAGTTACCAGTGGTTGCCACGAGGAGGCAGCACGTACACCTGCGAATTGTGAACAGGTTACCCCTTACACAATTGTACCCATCACGCAGCTGCCTAATGACAAGACCAGAACAGCTCACGTGATGCGCACCCCTTGAATGTTACGGAGCTGGTAGATTAATTTACTCAACTTTGGTGCCTCCTACCATCCACTCCCCCCACCAATAGCCGCCAAACCACCAACATAGGCTTTAACTTAAGAAAACAAAATTAACGTAATAAATTATTTAGGAAAATATTTGAAATTATCATTACTTACTGTAAATTATTTTTGTGCCGGTGGTTAATGAATTGTATCAAGTGAACCAGCTGGCAAACTTTAGATACTTCTAACCAATGATCTCAAAAACTGCTAATTCTTGCTTTAAATCAAATAGTGACCTTCCGATGTGGCCAATTGAATTATTTTACTAAGATTAATATACTGTTACGTGTACCATTAATTGTTTTACTGTGTTCAACCCACTTGTAAAAACATTTTATTTTTTATTTTTAAAACAAAATAAATAATAATTTGAAAAACTTTCATTATTGTGTTATTATTTTTAGAAAGGGTAATAAACACTCGAACCAACTGCAAAATTCTAAAAAATTAGTATCACGTTAACGAAAGTTTTCTAACTTTATTATTTATTTGTTTTTTTAAATAAAAAAATAAAAAGTTTAAATTAATTAAATTATATTTTAATGTTTTAATTTAATCTATAAAAATGAACTACCATTATTATAGTACATTGATTATATTGCATTGGAAAGAAGCGTTGTCCGTTACAACCATAAAATTTTATTTAAATTTTTATAATTTTTATTCCACTCGGAAGCCAATACAAAAAAGCATAAGATTTCAAGAAGTACCAAGTTTGTTATTTCCGTGAAAAAGCACGTTGGCATTTGAAAAATCGTAATTTTAGAAAAGTCGAAGATTTATTAAAAATGTCGGTATCATTATATAAAAATAAAACGTTAGTTAGGAAGGTAGTTAGTAACGAATAACTCATCACACCAATTCTGTTGACGGATTTACCTGAAATATTGTATTTATGTAGAGCACGTAGATAAATGCTCAAATTAAAATATAGCCGCTACGAATCTTTCAGCACAACTCATACGACGCAATTCATGTGTAAAATGTGGTATTTATGGTTCCTTAAATGCTTAATAAACAAAGATACAAACTGGGTTTTTGTATTGTATTAATATCAAAAGAGGAAAATTCTGGAAAGTGCTGTTCGAAAGGAAAAATATTCCTTTACTACACTAATCCATTAAATTCCATTTCGCCTGGCTGAGGAGATCAATACCGATGCTTTTGCGACAATTCCTTAATAAAATTGTATATGATTTTCAATATAGCGGATAGCCGCTATTAAAAAGCTTTCCAGCATTTTTTCTTTGAAATAATTGATGAAATGATGCTGTTCGCTCGTTCAGTCGTTACTTTAAAGTGTTGCTTTATAGAAAAATAATGACTCTCCTAGACCATCGTACCCGTGAAATAAACTCCTATTAGAAATTAGAATTCACATTCATAAATTAGTATAAATAAAATTCTACATTATGTTTCAATAACATTCAATAAATGTTTATAGACCTGTATAAATTTCAGTTCTGTAATTTTGAGTACACCCGTTTTATAAAATAATTCATTTGATATCGGAAGTACGAGATGGTATCAATATTCCAAGCCATAGGAAAACAAATCATTTTCCTCTACTTGTCTGTATCTGTATGAAACACTTTGTTTCAAGAACATTAAAACCATATGTTCTGTTACATATATTATGCAAATTTTATATTTTCCATCTTTTCCATTTTTTCTTTTAATTTTCCCATTTTTATTTCGATTTAATACGAACAAAAGTAGAAAGCAGCAAACCATTTTTTGCTGTATTTGTGTACATAGTGCTTTTCTTTCTTAAGAATAAAGAAATAGAAAAATAATAATAATTGAAATACACTTTACAAAAAAATAAAAATGAAATTCTTTTACCTCCAACTATATACTCATAATTTTGCCTCAAAAGAAATAAAAAAATAAAAATAAATTTTATATTTTTAAACGACGATACAATAAGAAAACAAAGAGATTTTTGTCTTGTTTCATAAGCGGAATGCTTCTTAGACGAAAGAAATTTAATATTTGGCAGAGAAAAACCATAACTGGTGATTTTTCTTCGCATTCAGCTCCGCTAACTGCTGTTGGCAATATGCTGAGTAGCATCAGCGTGTTGAGTTGGGAACGCTCAACATTTTGATATCAGGCGTAATTGTATTATCCAAATTGATTGTCCAACACGAACACTGGAAATTACTTCATGCCGGCTCACAAGCTTTACAGTTTAATCTTCGCTTAACTTATTGAACCGTCGGAGGTAGAAATCTTTGTAGAACCGTCGTAAGCCAGTGTATTCGATATTTTTATGTCCGTCCTTATGCACTAAATCAAATACTGGGTAATTTGCCGACAGATCTTGTAACCAAGACTACCAGGCCGTTTATGATCAAAAATGAGTTTTGCGGACCATTCTTTACTAAACCGTCAGTTAGGTCAAAATTAAGTCTAAGGAATTATATTTGCTTATCCGTATGCTTCACTACAAAAGCTATGGACTTAGAATTGGTGATGAATTTATTCACCGAATCATTCATTTCTCGTCTTCGCCGGTTCATTACACGCCATGGAATGTGGTCAAAAATATACTCAGACAACGCTACCAATTTTATTGGGTCTGAACTTCGTGAACTTAGTAAATAATTTTTGTCACAGTATTTTCAAAATGAAGCAACCCGCTTTTGTATGTCGCCTAACATAGACTGGCTATCTATTCCACCTCGGTCTCCACACTTTTGGAAATTATGGGAGGCAGCAATCAAAAGCGCAAAATATCACATGGAAAGAGTAATTGGAAAATCGGTATTCACAATAGAAGAGTTCTGCACATTGATCGTCCAAGTTGAAGCGTGTTTAAATTCACATCATTTAACAGCCATGTTTAGTGATTCGTCGGATTTCATATTAGGGTTACTTCATAATATGGTCACCATTAACTGCGCTGACGTTTCTTCAATTTCTGGACGCGCTCTGCTCGATTTACGAACAAACAAACTATCTAGATTTCAAATAATTCAACAAAGGCTACAAAGTCTCTGGAAGAGATGGCATACAGAGTACTTAGCTGTTCTACAACGTCGATATAAATGGTAGAAAGGCAACCACAAGTTTGACTTCGGTTCATTGGTGCTGCGTTTCATGATGATAATTTGCCTCCAATAAAGTGGCGCCTAGGGCGAATAATAGAAACTCACCCGGGTAAGTATGACGTTGTACGTGTGCTTACCATAAATACTGCACACTCTATAGTAAAAAGGGCCTTAATAATATTCAGGTCTAATTAACTCCCAATTGCTAAATCGAACAATTCAATTTTCTAATTAAATCGCAATTTTTTGTTCGACCTGTAATAGAACGGTATTAATTGCATTATGTTTTTCAAACGTGATAAGAGATTTGTGAATTGATTAGCATTATATTAGTTGACATTTTATAAATTTTTCAAGGTCGCGGGAATGTTCACGCACAAACTGAATTCTGTAAAATGCTCGCCGCATCACAAACGAACGCATCCACTACTTACTTCGTTCTCTTGGATATTTTTGTCGTGATGTTGATAGTCTTGCATACTATTCGGTTCTGTGGGTTTTTTGTGATGCGGCTACCACAATTTTTACTTTCGTGCTTATTGTCCCGGACATAGTTTTTTTTATATTTCGCACATTATTGTAACTTGATGAACAATGCTGTAACAAGCTAAATTTATAAGTTGTCACAAATTAATCTTCGTGTTCACAAATTAAAAATAAAAGAACTCAAATATTTTATAACAAAAAAATTTATAATAAATTATATTAAATCAATTTAAGTGGAAATACTGTGCGTCTTTTATTTATTAAATAATTATAGAGTGGTCCATCTAACGTTTGCAATTTAATTTGGCTCTAAATTCAAAGACGAATCAATATTTTTCAAAGCGGAGCCATTAAGTATGAAACACATTTTCATACAAATGACTTCCACTGCTGGCTTTACAGTTCCCCATTCTGTAAACCCAATTTTTCAGAAAATGTTCGATTGTAAAGGGTCCTGTCTCATTAATGGCAAATTTAATTTGATCTTTCAAGTCTTGGATAGTCTCTCAGTTTATTAGTCTCAGTTTATCTGTACAACACACAATCATTAAATATACCTAAAGCAAAATATATACCAGTTTAATTAGCTTACCTTTAAAATTTGAATTTTATTCCTTTTAAAATCTTTTCTAATTGAAGAATTTTTTTCTAATTGTCATTACCTAAAAGCTAAAATTAAATAAAAATTGGTATTAATTAAAATTCATTTTAAATCAATATAATAACTTAATACTTACCTTAAAATTAGTGACACAATAATTTCTTAATAGTTTGAATCAGAAATAAGAAAATATGTTGAAATAATTAATAATTCAGAATTGAATCATATAAAATTTAATTGTTTACCTTGTTTGAATTGCTTATCATTTCACGTAATTTGACAATTAGGTAGGGTGGGGGGCTCAATTTACTTATGAGTGCGGTCAATAGTAGGTACATGGAATAACTATACATAGGACACCTATTGTTAATTTTAAGAACAAAAATAGTGTATAATTACCATTTTGTCATAAAATAAAAATTGTATTCTCTCTCTTATACAAACCTTCAAAGCGTTAACATCTATGAATGTATAAACAAAAATGCGAAATTTATAAATAACTAGCTCTACCCTGCGCGCGTTGCTACGCTACCAACTAAAATAAATTTGAAGGAAAGACATTATACAAATATACAATTCATTTTGAGTCATTTCAAAACCAACAAAAATGTTTATACAAGCCGTCTCGTTCGCTCCTTACATAGATCCTATCAAAAAAATGTACACTATATTTATTATGAATTTATCACCTATACTTATTTGTTTTGTGTATATATACTTTCAGATTTATTTATATGCATCACTAATACTATGCCTTAACGTACTTTTTTATATCTTAAGTGTTTGTACTGTTTGGCTTGTATAAACATTTTTGTTGGTTTTGGTCATTTTATTGATTTTGTTCATTTCGAAAAAATTGTGACATTGCAGCGTTTCGTTTCAGTTCGATATTTATTGAAGTGCTGTTGGGATACACAATATTTCTTGTTTTTCCATTTGGTGCGTAAACGAATAAATCAGAAGGTTTTCCGACGCGTGAGCAGGCCACATAGAGCTGCCCATGTGAGAACCATGGATTCTCCAAATTTAATCCACACACTTGCAACGATTGTCCTTGTGCTTTGTTGATAGTTATTGCGAAAGCGAGTCACACCGGGAACGGCAAACGTTGGAATTCGAATGGCATATCTGTCGGGATCATTGGGATACGTGGCAACAGTATGTCTTCACCTTTGAATTTTCCAGTAAAAATTGTTGCCTCGATAACATTGTTCATCATTTTCTTGACTGAGAGTCTGGTTCCGTTGCATAGTCGTGGTGGATTTATGTTTCGAAGAAGAATGATGGGCACGCCAAATTTCAATGTAAGAACGTGCGGTGGTATGCCTGGCAAATCAAGCGAATTCAAGAATTCAGTTGGATAGTTGACAACTTCGCCTTGATTCACCAGAGTATCGATGGACCTATATGTTGTCGTTTCGCCGGGTATTCCATTCTGAATAGTGAAGTTGATGGTATTGACATCGATGTTTTTGGCCGCTAATACAGCACGCGTATTGAGCCACTGATGATTTTTGTAGTTCTGTGCAATGTTTGGGAAAACTTTTTGCACCAATTCGTCTATGCTTTCTGTGATCTTACAGAAGTTTGCTGGCAAGGTGATACACGCATGTTGTTTTTCAAAGTCAATTTCTGTAAATGACGCCATAAAACTGATGATTTGAGACATGCATTAAGTTCATCAGCGGGTGTTGAACGTGGTATAACCGGCAGTGTTTATCGAAAATCACCAGACAATAAAATGAGTGCGCCACCGAAGATCCGTGCGTTTCCTCTCAAATCTCGCATGTCTTCAATCAAAATCAATGCCTCATTATACACGTTTGGTGTGAATTGAATGTCCGGATTTTGATTCGCAGCGCGCAAACGATGTAGAATATCTTCACTCATGTAGTCCTTGTATTTTTCCCAAAGATCTTTTGGATTAGATGGCAAGCAGGTTGTCAATACTATGGCAAATAATGTGTGTATTAGCTGTGGTCGAGCAGTATTCGATGCATCGGCGAGTGCAGTGTCCCAATATGCATCATTCTCAAGAAGATTTAGTTCCTGGCAAGCTTGGCGATAAGTAGCGCACAGCTGACCGTTCACTGTTCTTAAATCTTGGAAAGATGTCGGTCCACGTGCATTGATTAACAGCAATCGTAGAGAGAAGCATTCTGTATTGTTCGGGTGACCAGTGTACAGACGACCCAATGCGTCACTAGAATACAAATTGGGATGTCCTTCAACTGCTTTACCTTGTTTGCGACGTTGAAACTTTTTAGCCGATGCATTCCATGTGTAGAATTTCGGTACCTCAGAATAAAGTAGAGTCTTTGCAAAAATATCATCTTGGCACAATGAGTAAAATGCAGTTAAAGTTATTGCCGGTGAAACCAATGCTCTTGCACGTACATTATCTGCTGTGAAGTACTACTGTTGGATGTCGTTCATGGATTGGAAATGATAAGATGCGTAATACTGCTTCATTGCTGCTAATGTAGCGTCCAAGTTGGTATTGGTTGATTTCATCGAGCGGTGCGGCCACATCCCCTACTCCGAAGACTGCCATGTCGCTTCCTTTGTTGACATATTTGCAAATGTATTTGATCGACTTCACTGAATTGCAATACTCAACATTACTGTGTGCTTTGAAGGTCTTTGAGAGCCACGGTGAATATGGCTCAACCCAACGATTATCGACTTCGACATCAACGTTTCGTATCAGACATGCATGGTGAATTGGACCATGAATCATATTTTTGGTAACGACGTCGAATAAGTCTGGATCAATGTCCTTATCTGGTATTTCTTCTGAGATGATTTGGTCAATTTGATCTGGCGTAATTTTATTGATTAACCAAACCAAAATATGTGCATGTGGCAATCCTCTTTTCTGCCATTCAATGGAATACATCCAGCAGCGTGTTTCCCCAAAAACGTGATACTTGATAATAAAATCCATCAAAGATTTCAATTTTTGTTTAAATACGCGTGCGGTAATGTCATGGCGGTCCGAAGATGATTGTCCAGCTAACAGAAGTTCTTTAATTTCATCCCATGTTGGATTGCATGTAAATGTGTTGAACAAATCTGGACGACCATATGCGCGCACGTATGTCATCGCATCTTGTGCGTATTCATGCATGTGACGTGGACTCCCCGTGAATTTAGACGGTAATATGACCATTCTTCCCAATTCGTTTGGATTCACGTTACCATCATTAACGATTGCGTCTCGTAAATGGATGTACTCTTCAGAACGCAACTCGGTTTGATTCAATCGAATATATAGGAGTCGTTCGGTTTAAATCTTCGCGTACATGTCGACGATGTATTGATTGAACAATTGTCGACATTTCAGAATGTGGTTCTCAGCGTCTTGATGAATCATCAATCAATACGAATAATAATTTATGGCACTGACTTTCTTATTCGTTTTCTCGTATGTTTGTGGATTTCTCATTTTGATGTTGAAATGATATACATCTTCTCCTCTCATGAGTATCGGAGACTCGCTGAACGTCACCACTTCTGCGATGAAGAATTATGTCGCGCGATTCGAATTCTTCGCCAACTATCACGATCGCCACTTCATCGATCGTTGGTGCATTGAACTGTCTTTCGTGTTGGCCAACGGGTCTTTTGTCTGCTCGAATTACAACTGCGTAGTCATCCTCTGCCATTCGTTGAAAGGCGGTTTTAAACAACTGAACTAATTCATTGTGTTGAACGAAAAGGGCTTGTAACGCAGCCACGATTCGTCTAGTGCCTGCATTATAATGACATCGTTGTTCAATTTGTTCATCACTGTTTGCCATGAAATAAATTTGAAGAAACTTGTGATCTGCGTCCGGCAATGGTAGAAGCGATCCGGCACGATGATAAATTTGCCCTTAGACTCCAAATGTTCGCATGTAATTTTTGCGCACGATGTTTGTTGCACCGAACGATGTCATTTGAAAACATGAATTGTATTTGTGGATGTTTTCCAAGAAATGCTTCGACTCACTTGTAACACTTGATAGCAACGTTGATAGTGGTTCGGGTAGCGGATGTAATTCTGGCAGTTTAACTTTTCCATTGGCGCAGCACATTCCTGGCGTTTCGTTCTTAAATTTGAGGGCGCTACAATACATGCAAATTTTATCCATTTTTCCAATGACGACACTTAGATGAAGACTGTAATCATTATTACTGTCATAATGGAATGCACCAAGATTTAAATCAGCGTACAGTGTTCGTCTTGATCGAGTGATGCTTATTCGAACATTTTGCAGCCTTCTTTCCCGTTGTTTAGTTGTCTCAGACGAACGGGCCTGAGTAGTACGTATTCGATCAGTTTCTAATCTCACTTGTTGTTCAGATGATTCAGACGAACGGGTCTCAGCGGCATGTACTCGCAGATTTTCCAGCCTTAATGCTCGTTGCTCGTCTGATTCTGAGGCTCGTAATGCTCTTTTCTTCCGTGCTTGAGGTGTAGACCAGCCAATTGCTTGTCGCTTTGGAGGCATAATTGTACGGGAACGACGTGAAAAATGCGTTTGAATTTATTAGATGGCAATCAGCAATCCGAATCTCACAATGTATCCAATTCAATTGAACCGACTGTTCACACACGGATGGAAATGTTAATATTGACGGTAATCACCAATTCGCTGAGGGAAATTTGAAGTGAAAAAAATCAGCATTCGAGAATAGTTGAAATCTATTTTAATTCCACTCACGATGATATCCGAAAAAAACTGCACAGCAAATCCGCTCGGAACGTCAATCAGCAGTCAGATCCTTCACATACATATTCGATGATCTTCTTGAATTCACTGTAGAGAATGAATAAATTCAGCTCACGGAAACTACGAAAATTCAATTCGATTGAATTATTTATCTAAATTATTTATTTAACTCACAATGAAATGCACAAAACTATTCAAAAAACGCTCCCAAATATAAAAATAAGCATAATATTGTCTGTTCAATGTGAGCCGTACATGAATTTCACAATTTACATAAATTCTTATGTCACCCACTACTCGAAACGTCATCAGTCGTTCGCTGTTTTCGTTTCAATTCAAATCAGAATGAACTGTCACGGCAATATATGAAATTCATTGGAATGACAGTGGCACCATCTGTCGAAAATTGGTCGTACTAACTCAGAAATCTTCGTGGGCTCATGCACAACAACTTTGCTAAAGATCACCACATGATCAAATGCTTAGTTTACGATTCTATAAAGGACATACAGACAAACATTCATTTTTATATACCATATATGTATAGAAGAAAGTTATATAGATTAACAAACCTAATATTCAATTGGTTATTTTTTGATTGTGGAACCAACCATTGAATATATTAAATTACCAAAGAATCTTCTTTGTACCAACACCCTTTTTGGTACATTATCCAATAACAATCCAGGGGCCCTATTTTCGAATTCCACGTCCGTTTTCCACATGTGGACATCTGTCAAAATTCATAAAAATTGAATTTCTTCGGTACTAAGGGAATATTTCCGAATGGGTATAAGCAGGTGGAAAAATTCCCCATACAGGAAAATGTCCATGCCGCATGCGTTTTATATACGAATTACAATTTTCGAACGTTTTTGTGTGAACTTTGACAGATGTTCACATGTGGAAAATGGATGTGGAATTCGAGAATAGGCCCCCAGGGTGGTCATTTTGTGGTGCTATATCACATTTGGTGATAAAACCGTGAGAATCTGACATTTGTCGTAGCTTATTGCTGTCCCATCTTGGATGAACAACGTCACGTCGTATAATGATTTGAATGAAAATGACCACAATATCTTCCGTCTTACTTCTACAAGTGGAAACAATTGTTTATTTTGTTGTTTAAATTTTTTTTATATGGAGTTTGGTTAAAAACACCTCTAATCAAAATTTCAAAAAAGAAAAAACATATAGTTATGGTCCAACGCGTTATTCAAACGCGAATGATAAATAAATGATATTTATTAACAAAATAATCATGTATATATTATTGAAATAAAATTAATGGATTATTGTTAAATTTACAGGAAAAAGGAATATAAAAATCAACAATTATTTTAGTTTTGTGTAGTAAATTGTATGTTAAAAGAACCATTCTAGTAGCCTACAATAACAAATTTCACAAAAACAATCATCCTCCTAACAGAAATGGACAAAAAATAAGCAATTCTTAAACGAAAATCAACATAAACCATCTGACATAACCTCACAAAATGCAAATAATGGTCGGTGTTTAAACATGAAATTCTAATAAATCAAAGGGTTTTCTAGTTATGTTAACTTAAAAAAATAATCACAGTCCACAGAGTATATATATATATATAGTTATGGTCCAACATAATAAATCGTCAAATAATATTCAAAAGATGTAAGCTGATCACATTATAGACAACAAAGTTCTTATCAACACAGAGTGGAAAAACTAAACCATCAAACATGCAATTTTTGGTCATAATTTACCCTCAATATCATACTATGAATTAAAATGTCATGAATATTTTGACGGGATAATAATCAATGGCTCAAATGAATGCCAATTTCGACAAAAGAAATTTCACAATTTCTTTGAAAATAACCTTCTTAAATTTTATAGATATTACCCTAATGATCATTTTTACAACCACATAAAAACCTTCAATGGGAATATGCCCATAGAAATATGGACACAAACAATAAAAGCCTAATCAGGACAAACCACTTATGCGAGGATGAAAAACCAATTCTCATAAGTACAATTTACAATCATCAAGCTGTATTGTTGAATCAGAATGAGAAACTCTCTGCAACAACGGCCGTTTACACCATAATGTATATGTATCCGCCAGAGTGGTGATGGGTTACGAATGTTAAATGATAAAACCGTAATTGATAAATTTCCACTACCTTAAATTGAAGAAATTCTGGATAGTTTACATATTTTATCACATTAGATTTGAAGTCAGGGTTTTACCAGACCTCAATGGATCAAAACTCCCAACAGAAAACTGAATTTCCGACTGAAAAAGGTCATTTTGAATTTACTCGAATGACATTGGGACTCAAAAACGGTTCAGCTACATTTCAGCGAGCTATGAATAATGTTCTGCATGGCTTGATCGGGACAATTTGTTACGTACACCTCGATGATATTATTATTGTAGGTTATAATCTGGAAAACCTATAGCAAATGTTTGTAGCGTACTTAATCCGTTAGCACACTTTAACTTAAAAATCCAGCTAGACAAATGCGAATTCCTAAAAAGGAAACAGAATTTGTTGGTCATATTATTACTCAGGAAGGAGTAGGACCAAACCCGGATAAGATCGAAAAAATACTTGAATGGCCATTACCAACCACCCAGAAACTAATTAAGCAATTTCTTGACTTATCAGGCTATTATCGTCGCTTCATTCAGAACTATTCTCAGATAATTAAACCTATGACCAAATTCCTAAAGAAAGGGGCAGTTATTAATGTCAATGATCCAGACTACGTTAAAGCATTTGAAACCATAAAAAAGATTATCTCCTCGGATCAAATTCTTGTCTATCCTGACTTCTCAAAATCCTTCATCTTAACCACCACCGTCCTTTCCTAAATACACGATAAGGTTGAAAGACCAATCGCATTCGCATCGAGAACGCTAAACATGACTGAAACTAAGTATGCGACAAATGAAAGGGAAGCCATAATTTAAGCTGTCAGCCGTACCTCTACGGTAGAAAATTCATCCTTACTTTGCCTGAAAACTATCAGCCGTACCTCTACGGTAGAAAATTCACGCTTCTCACAGTCCATAAACTCCTTACCTTTATTAAAACATCGGAAAAAATTCTAAAATCCTACGTTGGCGTCTTGAACTCGAGAACTTCGATTATAACGTTGTCTATTTACAAGGTAAAATGAATGTGGTGGAAGATACTCTCAGCAGAATGTCAAATAATGAATTTAAATAATTAAATTCACATGAAGCAAATGAATCAGAAAACGATTCAAATTTAAAACAAACTCCAAGCGAATCAGATACAATTCACTCCGCCGATACTTCCAACGATTATTATTTACACTTCGCAGACTGCCCACTAAACTACTATAAAATCAATTGATTCTTGACGTATCTAAGCTCTATGCTATCATAACCGAAGAAGTACATATTCCCAAATTTCAATCGAACCACCATCGTAAAAGAATCTTTTGAAAAAGCCGAAATTACTAATTACATCAAACATTTTCACAATGGTAAACAAACAGCAATCATGGCACCAGAAATCCTTTTAAAGAAGATTCAGGAATCGTTCAGAGAGAATTTCTCTCAAAAAGGCCATTTTGTCCTCGTAACCAAAATAGTAGAAGGCACCATCAACGAAGCGCGACAATATGCAAAAGTTATTAGAGAACACGAAAGAGCCCATAGGGAAATTAATGAAGTAGAAGGGTTAAACGTTCATACTTCTTCCCCAATATCACAAAAAAAGTTAAAAGTTATTGAAATCCGTGTACCACTTGCAATACTCACAAATATGACAGGAAACCATATAACATCACAGTACCGCCAAGGCATATTGATCTATTTAGTATCGACAAAGCAAACTTCCTGTCAATAATTGACCCATTTTCCAAACCCCTTCAAATGGTACGTCTCGAATCAAGAAACTTAACAGACGTTAAGAATGCTATAATAAAATATTTCGCATTCTTTGGAATACCTAACTACTTAGTTTCGGACCACGAAACAGCTTTCAATGAATTGATTTGAAAGTTGTTTCGTGGTCCGAAACTAAGTAGTTAGGTGGTCAAGAATTCATGAGTAAACTTAACATCAGAATAGAATACGCATCGTCGTCAAAACTAAATTCCCAGATACTCCTAAGACTGAATGAATTAAATGTTACCTATTTTTTTTGATAACCCGTTAATTATTTTTAATTAATATTGAATTAATATGATATTTGATAATATGTATGGGGTACTTGAATTAATGTGATTATTTTAATTTAACTTTTGAATTTTAAATAAATTTTATTTTGAATTAAAACTTGTTGTATTTTAAATTTTTCTAAAATATCAGCAGATTTATTTCTTTAAGAGTGTTACATCTCAAAACTAGTCCAGAAAAATTTCAGATAAAGTGTTACATTCCCCTGTTTCTTGTTTTTTCCAAATATTCTATATTTAAAAAATTAAACTGAAGGTAATATCCGATCGTATCAAGTCCAGAATACTCAACACCATCGAGTTATTGAAAAAAATTATTACAATTTCAACTTTGTTGAATTCAATGTTTCAAAGTTGAATTCCCAATAATTCATTATTTTGAGATGTAACGTAAAAAAATGAATGTCGGAATGTCTTTGGGACGCGTAGCGATTTATTAAATAATAAAACTATAAATTATATGAGTGGCACTCTTCAGAATGTTTGCATAGAAGAGTATAGGTTGCGCAAAACTACTCCCAAATTTTCGATTTGTTGAACATTTGAACTTCTTGGTTGTAATTTGTCTTCAGCACTCTTTGTCTATATCCCAATTTTGGATTGCTTTTACGCTTCAAATCCAAGTACACTGGGTAAATTCTTTAATTTGCGGTTAGATTTTCGCCACAGTTACTACAGTGTTTTACTGTATAATCCTTTATCTCCCTGTTGCACTGTTCCGAAGGTGGAGGTCAACACATATAAAACCAAATTCATGCAAGGTGCAGTTATCTCTTATATGGCCATATTCTTGACACTCACGCACTGAACTGGCTCGATCCACTTCTTAGATTAGCCCACCATGTTTTTGCGATAGAATAAATATTTCAGGATATATAAACCATGTCCTTCCTCTTTACTTGCATCGGGCTCTAGTTTCTCGGCTCTCTAGTTTTCCTTTCGTGATTTTGAGTTGCATTAAACGGCGTTTCAGCTAATTTAGCCAATGACCTCGACGCAATTTTTCCCCGAACATTTATGTTTCGTGCGTTGGCTGTGTTGCACTTTCTTTGTTGCGTTACATTCCTTATTGGAGTTAATTGTTACTTAATTGTTGTTTTGGTTTTTACTCAATTTAAAAATACTCACACAACACTTAAAAGCAAACAATACATAATTAAAAAGAACTAACATCGTAGTTTTTTCATTATTTTAATATAATTTTTATTAATGAAATATAATTCTTTGGATTACGACTGAACTTGAACATTGTCAAAATTAATCAATTATCCAATTTATCAATGGCTTCCATTTATTTTACGCTTACATTTTATTTTGAACTGCGCCGCTTTTAAATGCAATAGTTAAAGCAGTGATTCATCAACGCAAATTTCATGTACTACTACTTGGGCTGAAACGTTTCGTGTATTGACACGTATATGGCGCTGTAATGAGTTATCGTTATTAAGTTTCGTAAATCGAATCTTTTATTAGGCGTCATTTCCATTTTCATGTCGATCTGTTATTTACTTCATTTCACAGGCAACAAAATTAACGTTTTCAGCATATTGTGAAGAATGGATAAATTACAAATAAGTGGTGTAATCACAAATAATTGGTTCATTTGAAAAGCTTATCAGCAACCGACATTAAAAGGATTATGATCTAGCTTTGGGCACACAAGTGTTTTTGATGAAGAACACAAAAGAAGTGTCGACACCCGAAATTATTGAAAAAAGGGATGATATTCTGTTGAATGATCGTAAAGTGAAGTGAGTGAGATAATTTACATCTTAAAAGAACGTTTCAAACGAACATATAGAAAATATATTGCATGGATATTTGAATATAAAACAGCTTAAAGCAAGATGGGAGTAATTACATCACAGCATCGTTTGACATTGCCAAAAAGTTGCGTTTTATTATGAATATAGGAAACTTTTCAGCCCGTGTAGCGTTAATTATCATTTTTCAATAAAAAAAGACAACTTCATCCAACAATAAAGAAATCCCAACATACAATTTTATTTAAAAATATTTTTAAAATTACGTTTCTTTTACTTGTTAAGAAGGGGTGGGGGTACAAATAAGTTTTATAACTTCGAAGCTTTATTCAGAGAAATTCGTACAATTGAAGCGCCTCCTAAGTTTCCTTGCCGACTTTCTCAGCATGTGGCCGAGTGTTGCCTTGCTGAAAGATCACTTGTATTTTGGCATATTGTGGGCATTTGAGCTTCAATGCTCGGCTTAATTGCATAAATTGTTGCTAATAACTTTCTCCAGTGATGGTTTCGTTAGGCTGGAGTAGCTCATAGTAGATCACTCCGAACTGATCCCACCAGATGCACAGAATTAATTTCTTGCCATAAATAGTCGGTTTGCCATAAATATTCGGGTTTGGGCTTACTCATGATTTTCTGCACTTTCGGTTGTCGTAGTGGATCTCCTTTTCGTCCCCTGTCACGATTTGATGCAAAAAACCCTTCCGATTTTGTCTTTGTAGCAGTTGTTCGCACGTGAAAAAGGGCATTCAACGTCCCTTGGCTTGAGTTCTTATGGAACCCAATTTCTTTGTTTTGCGAAATACGCATGGCATTGAGACGGTTTTGAGTCGCTTGTTGAGTCACCCTAAAGTTTCAGCCAGTTCCTCTTGATCCTCCGTATGAGTCTTGGTCCAATAACGCCTCTAACTCCGCGTCTTCAAACTTTACTGGCCTCCCTTCGCGTACTTTGTTACTGGTGCCAAAATCACTACTATTAAAATGCCGGAACCAGTACTCACATGCTTTGTTAATTTTGTTCTGAGCCGGGTCTATTGTTAATTTTGTTCTGAGCCGGGTCACTATGGGTCAAGAAATGCAGCTATTATGCCATAATAATAGAAACTGGGAAGTCAATTGCTATACCACTTCAGATTTATATTTGTTCCACTTTCAATATTTAAATAAGAATTTAACTCAAGTTTGTGAAATTTCATATCGATACTGTACTTATTTAAGAATGGGGTGATACTGACATGACTGTATAATTGTTTAATATATGAGAACATTATAAATAACTTAAATGAAAATATTTTTATATTGAACTGTACTTATTCTGACTTTTCATTATACAGTTGTCTACTAAATATCGTGTATTTTTGAAGCAAATTATGACAAGAATAACTTTGATAAAACTTTTTCCTCTACCTACATATAAATATTTTCCATTAACAATCAATTATTATCAATATTAATTTTGAGAGTTTCATTTTATAAATAATTTGATAACATTGAAACGTTGTTTTAAATTTTATTTTAATTTAAAGGAAAATGGAAAATTTTGTAGACATAATATTCTATTGTTTTTCATCTTATTTGTTTGAAAAAAGAAAACAATTTTTTCTTCAATAATTCTTCTTGTTAATGATGAACCATTCAATTTATTGAAATTGGTAGTGTAATTGGTAATTTTGTTAAAAAGTTTAATTTATAAAAGTTTTTTATGCTACTTTTTTTTAAAAGCTTCTTGTTTAAATCATTAATTCATTACAAACAGCATACAGTATAATAGAAGATGGCTGATTGTTTTAATTTCTCTTTGACGAGAATTGCAATTTTTATAACTTTTTTTCTTCAAATTATTGGATACTTTTTTCGATCCTTTTGGCGGAAGAGAATAAGATGCTACTAACCACTTCTATGTTACTGGCAAAATTGAAAACATCATTGTGACACAATCTTTTGTTATGTTTTCAATCTATAATATGAACATCGGTATTTTTATTTGCCGTGGACTTGAAAGAACAAACCAAACGTAATCGACATTCGTACAAAAGTTTATATTTTCCACAAACTACATTATTACATACAATTTCAGAAAACAATGAAAAAAAAGCAATAAGAAACACAATATTTTCATTATTCTTCTCATGGTGGTGAAAACAAAAAAAAAATCCACAAAAATACTGCATCAAGCACAAAAGCAAAAATAAAAAACCAGAAAAACAGCTGAAACCTCATATAAAACAAGGATATACCACAAAATGGTACAAAAAATTTGTTAAGATAAAAATGTTTCTTATAGTAATATACATCTTCTTCATCTTCTTATGCATTTGTAAATTGTAAAGAGCAAATCAACACTCAACAGAAATATATTTTACACATTTCGGTGTATTGATTTGTATTACCAATAAGTGAGATTACTCGTGAAAAATATTGCAGTTCCTGTGGGAGAAATTAATTATTTTTTGAACTTTCTGATAGAGATATTTCGAACTAGATATGCAAAACTGTTTTTTTTGTACTGTCTGCATAGAAGTACTGTATATCGACATACATTTGTTTGTACTACTTATACGATTGTATATATCAGTTTTTCTGGCATTCAATGAAACATGCGCAAATTTTGTGAAAATAAAACCATTTCATTGTCGTTATAACGTTTTTTTTTCGGTTTGCTAGCAAAATTATTTTATTTACAAAATACATATGTATGTATACGTATATAATATAAACCAAAACAAAACAAAAAAATATATAAAATTCAATCGAAATAAAACAAATAATTTTAACTTTCTAGAGTTTTGAAAACAGGAAGAAAAAGAAACTATTAAAATAAAATAAATCTGTGGTCACAAAACAAAGAAAGGGGCACAAGTCGAGTTTATTTGAAATTCGAATTCTCCATATTCGATTTCATATAGTATCAATTTTTTGTAATATTTCGGAAACTGCAAACAACCGTATTTACTGTTTACAAACATTAAATTTCAAAAAACTAATAAGATTTTCAATGACTCTTAGTTTTAAAAACGATTTCCAGAAAAATGTGAATTTTCGAGTTATGCCGGTTTGTTGTATGAGCACAGAAATATATTGTGCTTTAGGAATAACTAGAAAAATTAAATTCATAAACAGTTGTGCTTTTATGAAATATTCTTTTATACCTACCTACGACTTATTTCATCTCAATCTAAAGAATTGATGTTGTTGAATCTCTTAATTAGTAAAAAATTTCGTTATAAGGAAATAAAATAAAAAGAGTAATATAACAATGGCGGAAAGGTCATTAAAGTCGAAAGCCTACGTAAACTGCACCTCATAGCAAATGACGATCTTCATAGATCCGCTCACAAACGAAAATGGAAGTTAAAAATTGCACCATGTTATTATCGTAGAAGTTTTTATTATTTATTTTGTTTATAATTATTAGGCTTAGGACTTTTAGGTTTTAAAAAATCAAATATATGTTCCTAAAATATGTAACTAAAATTGCAAAATATGTGGTAAAATTTGTGATTAAAATGAAAAATATGTGGTCAAATTTTGAAAAGAAAACTAAAACTGTACCTTATCTTAAGAGAATTTAATAATAAGTTTTTGGCTATAAAGCTGGATAAACTAACTTTCCTGAATTACAAGTGTTGGAGAAGTAGCCAAAAATTGTTCCACATCCATACACATACAAATTTGGCCTGGTAAGCGATACTTATTTCAAAAGGACATCGTAGCGGTTGAGACTAAAATATTCACGCTATTAAAGAAAGTTTTAAACTAAGAAAAACCAAATAACCCTCATAGTTTTTGCTCGACTCAAATTGTAATTCAAACTCAATTATTAATTTAAGTTGCCATCAAGATATATTCTATTTCTTTTATAAATCGTGCTAATACCAAATAATTTTGTTATTTTATTGAAATCATGTTTCGTATTGCAATTTTTTCTAATTTCAGTTAAAATTTAGTTTGGAAGATCAAACTTGAACTTCTCGTATCATGGTAAAATGAAAACTGAAATTGAACTGTCAATTTTGTATTATCAATTTCGCTCAAAATTATAACTCAATTGCTTCTTCAATTTTGTTAAATCGGCTTGGAACTGAGCCTTTTTGTATTCAAAGTATCGAAAAATTGCTATCTAATTGCAACCAAAATTTTGGAATTCAAACACACTTTTTTCTCAGAATTTTGCCCTCACTAAACATAAAATTTTGCTCAAACTCGAAATACAAACTCAACTTATAAACTAAAAACTACATTACAGTTATGTTTTTGCTCAAGTCCAAATTACTATTCAAATTCAATTTCTACTCAACACTTTACTCAATTATTGCTTAAAATTCAAATACTTCGAAACTTACTCAGATTTCTGCTTAAAATTCTGATACAAATTTATCAAACCTTTTCACGCAAACTAAAGTTTTAAATCCTACTCTAACTCAGCATTTTGAATAAAACTCGAATTTTTCTTAAATGGGCTTGCAACTAAAGCTGAAGTTGTAATCCAAATTTCTAATCAAGCATATGTATATAAACAATACTATGTTGGAATTTTTACTTAATTTGTAAACAAAATATCATAAAATTTCTAACTTAATTACAAACAGAATTTTATGTTAATTAAATCTGGTATTCAAACTCAATTTTTAAATATTTTTTAATTAAAAATTGAATTTTTAGTCCAAACTTTGCTCAAATCTTGTTTTACCTCGTTCTAAATAAAAATTTTGGTCAAATAGTTTTAACTACATTTTTAAAATTCACCCAAACTGTTATTAAAGGCACTTCGGATTCCAAACTCAAGTTTTAAGCTAATTGAAGCTCATGCTTCTATTATAAAACAAAAAGCATTTAGATTTTTGGTCGATTTCTGATTTTCTAGTAGAACTAAAAAAATTGTTGAAATCGTGTTTAGAATTTAAACTCAGTCTCATAAAGTGCATTAAATATTTTGTTAAAATTGCTTTCAAAATGTGTTTCTCAAATACAATACAAAGAAGACAATTTCTCCTTAGAATTTCACTCAAACTCATTATATCGAGTTTAGAATTCAAGCTAATTTTCTCTTATTAAAATTTCGTTATCTTAGTCAATTTCCTCTTTGTAAAATGCAGTTGACCGATTGTAACCAATATTTTGGCGGCCAACACGTTTTATATATTGGGATAATCTACAGTTGGGACTAGGGAGGTTCTTTCCTAGGGAGGGTCGCCAAATGAACTGATCGTACAAACCCTTTATTGAATAAAATAAATATTTTTTTTGTATTTTATTAGTTTGTGGAAATTCTATCTTCAATATTAAAATTTTGTTGAACCGCCTTTTGCCTTTATTACGGCGGTATAACCCCGCAACTGATGTGTAAAAAAAATTGGTCAAGCAATTAGTTTATTTTACGCCTACCGTTTTTGGCCGTAATTAGGGTGCAGATGTTTTATTGACTGCAAGTATTTTATTGAGTATAAATAGTGTTGTAAGATTAAGTTATATTTTGTAAGATTAAGTTATTCGGCAGGTGATCCTAGTCAAATAAAGAATAAAGTGCAATTTTAGTTCAAAAAATTGGAAAAGTTAGTGAGCAGTGTAAAAGCAATATGTTGATTTCGGCGCGAGAAAATTTAACCACACATGAAATAGCAGAACGATTAAATATTCCTAAAGGTACTGTCGCGTGGAATATTAAAAAAATGCGAGAGATGGGCAGTACACAAAGAAAGAAAGGCTCTGGAAGGCCCAGAAAGACAACGCCAGTGGAAGATCATTTTTTAATATTACAATGTCGTCGGAACCGTTTTAAAACTTCGTCGAACATAAGAGGGGATCTTTAGCGAGTAAGGGGAAAACAAATTTCAGCAAGCTTAGTGAGAAAAAGACTTGTTAAAGCTGGTTTGAGAGCACTTAAACCGGTCCAGAAGCCTGAGTTCACATTACGAGTGAAACAAAAACGTTTGCTATGGGCCCAGGAGCATGTTTCTTGGACTCAAGAGATGTGGAATGATGTGATTTTCTCCTATGAATCAATCAAGCTGCTTGTTGGAGATGGAAGAATTCTCGTAAGGAGAGAATCTCGCGAGAGGCTTAGCAACAAATGTCTTAAGACTTCCACCGAAAAATTAAGGAGTTATGATCTGGGCATGCTTTTCTGGAAATGAAACCGGTCGATTGTGCTTCCTTAGTTCCAAAATTACAGCAGCTGTTTATCTGCATGTCCTACATAACGAATTTGAGCCTTCTGTGTTAAAGCTTTTTGGCGAGACTTGCACATTTATTTTTCAACAGGACAACGCTCCGTGTCTTACCGCCAAAGTTGTGAGATATTAATTTTAAATTGTAGATAGAAAAATTGGCTTTCAGATAAACATAAATAATTTGTTAAAAACTTGTTTTTTTTCTTATCTCTTCATTTAAAGGTAAAAAAGTACTTCGCAGAAAAAAATATCGATGTGTTGAGCTGGCCCTCGTACAGTCATGACCTAAATCCCATAGAAAATATTTAGTCTATAATGAAGCTAGAAGTTGCAAGAAAACACCCAAAATCAATTCAAGCTTTAAAAAGTTTGTTGACGACGATTTGGGAATCCATACCTTCTACGACTTTGAAAAATTTATCAAATTCAATGAATCAAAGGTGTATCGCTGTAATAAAAGCAAATGGTGGTTCAATAAAATATTAATATTAAAGATAGAATTTCTATAAATCAGTAAAAAACAAAAAAAAAAATTATAAAATAAATGTTTAATTTATTCCATTACCTTAACTCCAATCAACGTATTTTGAATATTTAGGCATTTTTCGGGATCTCCCCCTAAATTGCAGGTACATTTTTTTTCGTCAAAAAGGTAGGTCATACATGTATTTAAAATGAAACAATAAGTCAATTGCTTTCAGAAGTTTTGTAATTTTAGCAAAAAAAGACTCCAATTTGTAATAAAATATGTTTGCCCAATTTTTTTCCCAGCACTGCATATAGTATAACGGTTACGTAAATAACGGTACGATATTTAAAAGGAAAATTGTAAAATAAAAAAAATTTGTAAATCAAAATTCAAATGCTGGGAGCACACAAAAATAGAAATATGTATATATAATCAAAAAGACTCACCTTATGTTCGCCAAGACAAGAGTACTCTCCGCAATATGGAAGCTGAAAACTCAAAATTGTACTTATATGTATGTATGCTCCTCACACACTGCACTACTATTTAACTCCCACTATATAGGGGGTTTCCCCCTAAATTACAGGTACATTTTTTTTCAAAAAATTAGGTCATACTATGTATTTAAAATGAAACAATAAGCCAATTGCTTTCAAAAGTTTTGTAATTTTAGCCAAAAAAGACTCCAATTTATTGTAATAAAATATGTTTGCCCAATTTTTTTTCCCCAGCACTGTATATACTATATTACTTGGGTACCTATAGATGTTTTAAACCAATAAATAACAAAATATGTACAAGACTTGTATAATTGCTTAGTTTGTGTATGTACGTACATAATATAATTGTCTCTACAGATGCGATGTCGTTTTAATTCCTATACACCGAAAAAAATTCAAAAATGCAACGATTCCGGCTGTTCACACGCAGTTAACACTGCAACACATCAATTCCTCGTTTCTTACCTCTTTGCCTATAAACTACCCCCCCCCCCCTCCAGTTAGTTTATAGGCAAAGAGGTAAGAAACAAGGGAATGATGTGTTGCAGCGTTAACTGCGTGTGAACAGCCGGATTCCGGCTGCAAATGCTTTGGTCAAGCATTTAGGTACATACTTCAATCTCATACAGACATTAAATAAGTATGTGATCATGATAATCGCTTTGCGTGGAAGTTCCTTGAATAGACCCGGTGATATTTCATCAATTCCTGGTGCCTTTTTTTCGCTACGACTTTTGTCGATTTCTTCAGCAATTTCCATTGGCGTGACCCTTTTAAAATCCTGATTTGGTTGATAGACAGGTGTTACGTCAATGTTAGATTGAATGTCATGGGGTTGAAACACTTTTGCTAGGTGTTGAGCAAACAGTTCTGCTTTTTCTTTGTCTTGTCGAACCCAATTGCCTTGAGCATTTCTTATAGGTGGTACTCGAACTACAGGTCGTTTAAATTTTCTGGTTGCTTTCCATAACGAGTAGTCCTTATCCATTTCTGGACCTAGCCCGCTTAAGTAGTTGTCGACACAATCCTGGTTGAAGTTTTGGATTAGCCTATTGACTTTGTTACTTATTCGATTGAAGGTGGTCTTGTCAGCGGGATTTCTGGTGAGATGCCATATTCTCCTTGCCTTTCTCCTATCCTTGATTTGTTCCCTGATTTCAGCCGGGTATTTGACTTCAATCTCCGCTTTGTTCTTTGATTCTGGAGTAGCTAGACTTGCGGCCATACGAGTGTATTCAATGAAATTGTTTGTTTCTTGTTCCAATTCTTCATTACTTTTAATACTAACTTTTAATACAACTAGCTCTTTCCAGTTTTTCTTTGAAGAGGTCCCAATCCGTGAATCTATTAGTAAGGTGTTGCTTTTTATTTTTCTTGATGACTATAGCGCTTACTGACAACAGTACAGGAATGTGATCAGATGTTAAGTCGTTAATTCCTTCGACTCTCGTGTAACTGGATGAAATACCTTTTATGATGAAGAAATCAAGCAGATCTTGTATTTTTCCTACATCCGTTGGGCTCCTTGGAGACAGATATTCATATTTGTTTTCATGAATGGCATTGAACAAAGTATTTCCTTTCCCAGGAGAAATTAGCCTGGAACCCCAAGCTGTATGTTTTATATTATAGTCCCCTCCAATAATAAATCTTGGACCGAGCTGTACAGTATGCTGCCGCAATATTTAAATCTACGCCATTATATTGGATTGTAATAACAGTTGCTTGCATGTAGCTTTCACGAATATCCTCTTGTTGATTATGTTTGATATTATTTTTAATTAGTACAGCTGAACCACCCCTGGCTCTTTCACTCGGATGGGTTGTCCAGTAGGAATTAAATCCCTTTATTCTGAAAAAGCTTTTGTTGGAGAAGTGCGTTTCTGAAATAAGTGCAATATCTATGTTGTTTGTATGGAGAAATATTTCCAGTTCTTAGACTCGTTGGTTGAGCCCATTAGCGTTTCAAGTTACAATGCGTAGGAACGAGTTAATCATTTGTGTGCATGCTGACATTTTTTGCTAGGCGGATAGAAATTAATTTCTAGTTTTGCCACCCTTTCTGTTAAGTGACCAAGTGTCTGTTGAATTTGACTAAGCTTTTTAATAATTTCAAAGTTATTAGACTCGTTATTAACTTCTATATTTTGTGGTTTTGGTTTGATTCATAAGCAGATAATTTGGTGATTTGCGCAAAGGATAATCCAACTGTGGATGATGTGATTGTTGTTTGTGGTTTAGCAGCTTTGGTTTGTAATCGCTGTACTACTCTTGTTCTATTATTCTGTTGACTTTTAATTTTGTTCTGATATACACAGCATCTTTTATTATTTTGCAGTATGTCCTTGTTGTTGACAAAGAGCATATGAAGGCGCGATATCTGGTTGTTTTTTGCATTTTGTCGTGTGATGATCTCCAGCACATTTAACGCATTTGGTTGGACGATAGTAAAAACTCTTGGTATGCCCAAGTTGTTGACAATTGGTACATTGTGGAATGTTCCTTGTCTTGTTAGGTGGCTCAATTTTAACTATACAGTACGCAAGTTTCTTGATTTTGTATACTTCTTTATTGTTGTCTTTTTGTTTTAAGTCGATGTACAACAATGGAAAGTGTTTCCTGTCTTTTACACCATTAGTTGTGACCATTTTGTATATGGTATGTTAGTAATACCTGCGACTTCATGTCCCATTTTTTCTAAGTCTGCTTTAACTACATCGTGACTAATGGGAGATGGTAAGCCTCTGATAACCACTCTACAAGCCTTTTCGCTCTTCAGCTGGTAGGTGTGATATTCTATATTTTCTGATTGGTTGCTGGGTTCTTTTTTTAATTCTTCCAGTAATTTTTTGACATTTCTGTAACCATTTTCATTTTGAAAGGTAATTTTAATGTCACTATTTGAAAGCGCCTTAAAATTAGTTGATTCACTAGTGGTTTTTATTACTTTTTGTCGAAAAAGTTCGAAATTTTTGATATTGCTCACGTTAATGGGTGGAGGCAGTGGTATTTTTGGGGTTTTTCTGTTCAGTGTTATTGATCACAATTTGTGTCGTATTTTTTGGAGGAGTTTTCGTTTTTGTGCGCCTGCGTTTCCTAGCATTTTTGTTATCAGCACTGGAAATTTCTTCTTCCAGTTCTTCCTCATCTGTGCAATAATCCTCTTGACTCAGAGCACTGAATCTATTATTCTGTTAAAAAACTGGAAATATCTGCAGCCACCAGTTGGAATTATTTGAATTTCATTTTGACTGGATGATGGCTGAATATGGTTGGAAGAAAGATTGTTAACTCGGATTCATCCTCAGCTATGCTATTTTTAACCTTTTCTTTTAGTGTAGAGTTTTCTATCTTAAGTTCAGCAACTTCATTGCTCAGCTGCGCGATTAGTTTCTCGATTTTTTGAAATTTATTTAACAGCTCCTCGCTGTTTATAATATTTGTTGATGCACTCGGCATTTGTTCTGATAAAGAAGTTACTTTTTCAGTGGAGACTGCGTTGTTTGCAAATATTTTTTGTATTGGTGATCTGATTGTAATGGAGCCCCTTCGGAATGAAAGTTGTTCCTCGTTATTCTTTTGAGCGTTGATATCGTTTAGCTTATTTTTGGTATCATTAGAATTTTGTAGCAATGTTTGGTCCCCCCTAGAATCCATGGGACCGATCTCCGGAGAGAGTGGATTTTCCTGAACATCAGGTCTGCCATCTAGGGTATTAATTTCCTTGTTTGTTTTATCCATTGTGTTTTGTTGTTTATAGTGTTATTACACTCCCCTCTAGAAGTTCAGCCGTTGTGATACATTAAAAATGCAAAATAAACGTTGCCCAGGTGCTACCGCGTGGAGGTAAACTAGATACAGTTGATGGTTTCTACATATCGTAGTTGCAACGTTGGAGTATAAACCAATTTATAATTGGCTATAAACGGTAAACGCCTACCCTATTGAAACACACCCAGCCCCCCAAAAAACATTTAAAATTAAATAAATATGCGTATAAAGTCGAAAAAATTATACATATAGTTTTTATGCAAAAAAATTTTTTATTAAAATCCAAAAACACAATTTGTCATAATTAATAACATTTTTTCATAAAATCAAATCAATCAATTCATAAAATTAACAAAATAATTATTACTTTCACAAAGTATCTTATCATACATATAAAACAGTTGTATTTATTTTTAATAAACATTTTCTTAATATTAAAAGAAGTAATTAAAAACATTTCGTTTAATTTTATAAATTTTAACTTTTATTTTTAAAGTTGCAGTTGCTATGTTATACAGAGCATGTCAATTTCAACTGAAAATAATTTCCAAACATGCAAAACAATTTTTAATGCATATTAGGTTTTTATTTCAAATTCAATTTTTTTTTATTATTGTAGAGAAATTTACAATCATAAAAATAATTAGATACAATAAAATTCTTTAATAAACTAAATTGTTAAATTTAATTTACTACTACTTCATATAAATTTTACTTAATTCGTTAAGTTTACTTAATTAAAATATTTTTTAGTTCTTATTTATAACTTTTTGTCCGTTATTACATTACTAATATTTATTTATTAATTCATTTAAAATACATAATAAAGCTAAAAACATAATATTTATGCTTAATAACATTATGTTAAGAAATATACAAATTGAAAAAGAATAATCCTTTAGATTTATTTAACCTACGACACCAAAAGAAAATAATAACAAACAATTTACAATAATAATAATATAATAATAATAATAAATGTCAAAAACATATATTTAAAAGAATCTCAGAGATTTAAAAAATTAAATTCCTGAAACTCGCACATGACGATGCAGATTTAACAGATGATGCTAAGTGATTCCAACAACCAACTCCCTTAACGTGAAGTGACGAATTAAACACTTTGGATTTGTTCCTCGGTAAAATTAATACTTTATTACGCGATAAATTAGATTTCTCAAGTTTATCAAACAAATGTGATGGTGTATGTCTATCCAGTACCTTGTATATCAGTTGGCACATGCGATATGTAAAGTATTCTTCAAGTGTGCATTCAATTATATTTGGCAAAAACAGAGAGATGTGATCATATACCAGCTTTAAATGCCTTACTTAATTTACCCATGTTGTAGCCCTGCATACCGTAAACTACCGTATCACCATACGAAAAATAAGGAAAAACATAGGCCAAAAATAATTTCCGTCCAAGTTTAATTGAAGCAAACTCAGTAAGCGGCCATAAATTTCGAAGCTTCATATACATACGCTTTACTACAAATCCAATTTACATGTTCATACCACGATAAAGACTTATTAATCAGAATGTCTAGGCAAAATGTATACTCTCATTACACACTGAAATTGCTGAATACTGACTTGTATTCAGTTCGTGTCTATAAACAAGTATCGATTGCGTTTTTTCGGATTTAAGCTCAGATTGTTCTGGGCAGCCTAAACCTGAATCTTCAGAATATTATGATTAATATTACTTATTCCTGTATTAATATAATCGACGGAGCAATTGGCATAAATTTGAACATCATAGTGTTAACTACTCAGTACTGAACCTTGGGAAACACCACAGTCATTCGTAATAAAACCCTATTAATTTCCATCGCCAAGTTCACTAAATTGTCTATTAGAAAAAAAACTTTCAATAAGTTTGCATGCTGTGCAAATGCCAAGTACGGCATGAAGATTGATAAGGATCTAATAAATCAAAATTATTTAAATGCTCAACCACCTGTTCTTTTAAAATCTTCTCGAATACCTTGTGAAATAAACTTACGAAGAAAAATGTAGATTAATTTAATAAATTTAATTGAAATTAGATTAAGTCCAATACTCTTACTAGTAACAGACATCAGAATTTTATAACAAGTACCATAATCAATACACTTAATGGACAATTCCATATCACATGCTTCCATATTCAATTTCACCTCATAGTTGCTATTATTCTGAGTGTTAACATTATTGTTTGCAAATTCTTTTGAGAACTCATCAGCGGTAAACGGGCAACTCTTGCTTGAACTTTTTCTGTTTAACAACCAATTTTCTTAATCAAGTTCCAAAACTGTTTCTGGGACAGGTCCGAATCAAACAATCTATTCAAGTACATAGGTTTCTCCTTGCGAATACTGGCTGTTATTTTATTGCGGAGGTTAGTGAGTAATTTCCGGTTCTCCCCAGTTCTAACAGTTTTCCACCTACGAAGCGCCATATCACGTAATATAATCAAATTTTAAATTTCACTAGTTAGCCAAGGAGGCCTACGCACTTTCATCTTGACAGACCAAAGTGGCACGTACTTTTCATTATTAACTTTCGAGAGGGCGCGCGCCGTAAAATTTACGGCGAACTTATTAATTTTCTAATAAAATAGTTTAGCAAATAAAATATTTTTTAAGCTTAAATACTATTTTTCTTTAATTATTAATAATTACCAAACTCTATGTTATCATAAAATAGTGAATATTTGTTGTAAACTGTATGACGTAAAATTTACGGCGCGCGCTCGCTCATGTTAAAATAAAGTGCGCGCCCGCCTGAAGGTTAAGTAAATTGTAAATGTGGATATTCTTATAATCCATATACAAAATTTCTTGACTAAAAATATTTAAACCCGTATCATAAGACCAAAACAACAAATCGTTATCCAAAAACCCAAGGCAGATTTATCATAAAAATAAGTAGGCTCATTATTATTAAGATATAAAGAATGGGATTTCAGTAAATCACTAAACTTTCTCTTCATCGCATTTCTTGAGTTATACAACATGTTGCAGTTGAAGTCGCCACATAAAATAATATCACTATATTTACTCGAAAACTTTTTCAAAACATCACTCAATTCATTAATGAACTCTTTACGCGGAGGTTTATAGACGACAACAATTTGTATTTTAGATAAATTAACCAGCACTTCTATTAGATTGATTTCAAGATTAGACGTGTTGCTTTTACATACAACTTTCGACGGTAACCCACTTTTAACGTACAAACTTGGACCACCACGGCCCGATGTATGTAGTTCGATCGTTACAAAAAAGGTTGAATCCAGGTCTCGGATCCACATATACAGCCTTGGCCAAAATTATAAAGCACCCCTCCCAAATTGCAGTATCTACAAAACGAATGAAGACAAAAATTAAAACTCAATATTTTTAGGAAATACTTTTTATATTTTATTAATTTTAGTATTTTGTAGGTCCTCCTTTGACTTTGATGACAGCCAGGACTCTTTTATTCATCGACCGTACTAATTTTTCGCAGGTATTTCTCGATATATTTTTCCATTCCTCTGTCAGCGCACGTTTGAGGTCTTCCTTTGAAGTCATACTGCGATCCTTGATTTTTTTTTTTTAAATTGACCACAAATTTTCAATGGGATTTAGGTCTGGTGACTGGGCGGGCCAGTCCATAACTCGAATTTGTTTTTTTCGAAACCAACTCATCGTAACGCGGGAAGTATGGCAGGGGGCATTATCCTGTTGATAAATTATCGAAGACCTATCCGTTTCCCCAAAGATTTGCCGAATTGAGGCATTCAATGCAGCCTCGAGGACGGTAACATAGTTGGTACTGTTCATCGGACCCTCACAAAACAACAGTTTTCCCACCCCTGATGATGCCATCCTGTTGTATAATCTACCCTCCCGAAAATATTTTATATAGGACCTTTTAATTTACCATCCAGTACATAACTTTTCAATCCCCCATATTAATAATACAATTTCATTTCCATATTAAAATAACGCAATCCGCATTCCATAAGAATCCCCAACAACAACATTTAGGCAATTAAATTAAAAACATAAACATTTTAAGTGTGGCAAAAACAAAAAAAAACACACGCGCATAATTATCGCTGATCAAATATTTTATCAAATCAGAAAATGTTTACGAGTCAAAATCGTCATTTAAAAAAAAATAGAATAAGTAAGCAAAATCAAAACAAAAAAAATAGTATTAAGATTTGTTATTGTAATCAATGATTACAATTAGTATATAAGCTAAAAATTTTAAGTAAGTAAAAGAGTCTTAGTCAGTATATCAAATTGTATTAAACATTCGCTACTACCATTAATAAAAGAGTCTTAGTCAGTATATCAAATTGTATTAAACATTCGCTACTACCATTAATAAAGGAAATCATCTAGAACCAAGAGTCAAAAACTATTTACTTTATTGTTACATGCAAAAACATCTGTGGGCAGAAAGGAAAGAAAATCGGTAAGTATCACTGAACAAATAAAAATCATCATACTAACACCCGGGAAATATTAACATTGTACATAAGGCTGTAAAACATTAGGGGTTAACTTTCGTAAGTGAGAAATCACACGTGTCTCTGTCACCCTAATGTTCCCTGCAGTATCCGACGAGCCCACTAACATACGTGCTCGAGGCACCGCCAAAACAATCAGACATATCAACAACCACTAACAAGAGCCCCCACCAGCGGTAAGCTCTGGTTGTTGATTACGGACAAACAGTTATTCGACAAACAACCTAAATTCTCTTAACGCAAAATTTAACCAACTTAGTAATGGTTATATCTAATATATAAAACATAAAAGTTATATATAACATAATAAAAAATTATAACATATAATGGCGCTGTAATTTTTTGGCACTCGTGCGCGGTAAACCAGTAAACAAATAAACGGATAAACCGATAAACCAATAAAACACAAAGGCACTAGTTCGCAAAGAAATATTGTGATTAATCTAGTTTAGGGTTGAAAATCCCAACTTTCCCAATACAAGAAAGTTAAAACATTTTCTTTCATTAGAAATTAGCGTCTACGTTCAAATTTTAAAAATAGTTAAAGTTTTTGTGAAGAAATCGAACCGAAGACATCAAAAATCAAAGGATAAATTTATGAGCGGAGCAAAAGAAGCACCGTTCAAGGAAAAATCAACAAAAACAAAGCGTTCACCAAGTACAAAGAGACCGAACCCGCGATTACCATCAATAATTCCAGAAGACCGCACTCGTAATCAACGTTTTAATAGCAACAGCGACTCTGAAGCACAACCAGGCACCAGCAAACAAAAAAACCCAGTAAAATCAAAGTCTGAACCAAATATTAACAAGACTGTAGAGACAGAAGTAGAACAGAAAACCGAGACAGTATTTGCAAATGAAATAGACCCAGAACGATTAGATAACGAACAACAAGAACTATTACGTAACAAGCAAGAGACGCAAGAGCAAACAGAATTACCTGTACAGATTGAAGAAGACGCTACGTTTCAAGATAATTTAGAAAAACAAGACAAGGAACGAAAAACCAAAAAACACCAAGAAACGCAGGAACAAATACAAGTACACCAACAAATTGGAGAAGTCGAAGACAAAACAGTAAACATACAATTTCCGGTAACAGAACCACCACAAGAAGCAAACATAGTAAACAAGCAAATAGCTGACATCAGACAAGTACAATTAGCACAAGCACCAAAACTAAACAACACAGAAGACAGACAAAGCAAGTCAAAAATGGCGAACACAAGGGAGATACAGAAGACAATAGCAGATATAGTTCCAGAATTCAGTGGCGAAGGAGGAGAAAGAGTGACAACGGATTTAACTAGATTCCTAGGTTTAGCAGATAGTGCATATGGCACGTTAACAACACCCGAGGAAAAGAGAATATTTGGAGAGTTCATTAAATTTAGACTAACTGGCAACGCATATGAAAGGATCGAAAACAGACAAATCGATGATTACAAAACATTCAGAACAGTACTGAATAACATGTACACAAGGGTAATAGCATTAAGTGAACTGGAAAGAAGGTTCGTAGAAATTAAGCCAGCATACGGAGAATCGCCTAGAAGTTTCAGACAACGGGTTATAGAAGCATTAGAATGCTATAAAAATGGTTATAAAAGGAAATACAACGTAGCAGAAATAGATAACTCTTATAAAACACATCTAGGAAATGCAACAGTACTAACATTCAAAAAAGGATTGAATAACACAATAATTAAGGATAGAATTGCAACAATAAAAGCTAAAGACGTAGACGAAATAGTGGAACAAACGGAAGATATAGAAAGAATGTTGAAACTAACCAACGGAGAAACAGCACTTAGAGCAACACATGAAGTACCACAACAAAACCATACCAATAAAGCAGATCGAAACCAATATCAAGGCAATCCAGTAATTTGTAATTATTGCAATAAACCGAACCACACGTATGATATGTGTAGACAGAGAATCTGGTCACAAAATAGGCCACAGTTCCAATCAAGTCAGCAGTACAGCACAAATCAATACAACCAGAGATACGCCACAAGCCCAACACAATTAAGAGCACAACCAAGTAATGTTCCGAGAAACCAACAACAGACAACATTCAGACAACCAGCGTTTCAGAATTACAAAGCCAGCCAGAGCAGCCACGTAACAAATTACCAAAGCAACCCTACAGAAATAATCCAGAGATTTAATAACTACAGAAGACCTCCAGACCAGAGATACACTTTGGACAGGCCGCCGAAGTACTGTTCATTTTGCAAAACGACAGTAGGGCACACTTTCGAAGAGTGTAGGAGTAAGTTTAGGAGAAATCAAGACTTTACCCAGAACAATCTCAACAACTATGAACCACGACCACGTACTGAGAACACTACTTTGGAGGAGAAATTTGCAAACATGCGAATCAACTTAATTGCAGCACAACCACAAAACGATATGCCACAAATGCAGGAACCACAATCGGGAAACGAGCATGGACTCGCCCCAACACAACAGTAGGCCAAACCCGAGCGGGTCCAATTAATTATATAAGTACATTGACAAAAGAACCTACAAGCAACCAGACACGGAATACAGCCATAATCCAAGGAAATACAAGTTATACGGAAACAACGAGCAACCAAATGCAATCAATCAATACGAAACATTCTAGGAATTCTCGAAAGTTTTTAATTTAATTGCCTAAATGTTGTTGTTGGGGATTCTTATGGAATGCGGATTGCGTTATTTTAATATGGAAATGAAATTGTATTATTAATATGGGGGATTGAAAAGTTATGTACTGGATGGTAAATTAAAAGGTCCTATATAAAATATTTTCGGGAGGGTAGATTATACAACAATACAACCCCACACCATCAGTTTACCCCCTCCATGCTTTACGGTAGGCACTATACAATCAGGATTGTATGCTTCCCCGACTCTTCTTCTTACGATGGTTGCGCCAGGAGTTCCAAAAATCTATAAGAATTCCATCAAATTTAACATAAATTTCTCTATTAATTCTTTTAAAATACATAGCACAATTTTTTATTTTTTTTTTTGACTAATTATTTTTTAATATTTATTTTTTATATTTACCTCAAAAGTAGATTCATCTGACCAAACAACTCTCGCCCAATCCACGTCATTCCAATGTTTGTGTTCTCGAGCCCATCTCAAGCGACTGTTTATGTTGGTAAGTGAGAGCAAAGGTTTTTTTCTTGCTTTACAACCTTTCAATCCAGCTTGCAGGAGCCTTCTTCTAACTGTCCGTGCCGAAATGTGAACTTCTTGTTCTGTTAAATGCTCTGCAGCTATCTCAGCAGATGTTTTTCTTCGGTTTTTGAGAAATTTTCGCACAATTTGTCGATCGTCTCTTACCGAAGTGATACGATTTCTGCCTGAGCGTAGTTTATAGGCATAGTCCCCGGTCTCTTTAACCCTTTTCAATGTAGATTGAACTGCTCCACGAGAGCATTTTAATTTTTGGGATATTTTAATTTGGCTTACACCCTGGGAATCCAACAACACAATTTGTGCCCTTATTCCTTCACTGAGTTGGCACGCTTTAGGCATAATTATCACAAACACCCTTTTTTTCTCAAAAAACTTACGAAAACTCTTTTTGATTTAAAACACTTTATGTGAAGACTGCACACGATCAAATACAAAACTAAAATAAAAAAATTTTACGACGTTACAACTTCTTGTTAAGAACCTAAAACAAAACAAAAATTGGTGATTTTCAATAATTAAGGGTCGCATTCGGTGGGATGACTCGTTCGTTAACACCCATTGTTTAGAAAGACATAATATTAATATATATTGCTAATAGATAGGGGTGCTTTATATTTTTGGCCAAGGCTGTAATGTCAAGCGTAACACCATCCAATAACTGTTTAATCTGATCCATTTTATTTAATAGACTATGAGCGGTAAAGTAACAAAACTTAAGACCAAGTCTATTGTTAAGGGCGCATTTAAGTAGGATGTTCGAGCAGGTCGCATTACAGGTCGTGGTTGTGTTTCTTGTCACCATCATCCATAAAAGCCGCCAGATGCGAATTTCAAGAAAAAGTTACCTAAAATTATACGCAGGGTTAGACATTTATGAAAACTAATAAAAAAATTAAAAGAATTAATAATAAAAAAAACTTAAAAGTAATTCAAACTGCAAAAATTGTTAAACCCTGCATCATTTACATATATAATATAAAAATATAAAGGGCTGAAACCTCATGTGGTGGTAAGAACTTCGGTCTTGATTCATTCAACTCCCACATTAATCCCGAAACGAGTCTCTTAAGTCAATCTTCAGCTCAATCTACAACTCAATATAAAAATCAACCTCCATCTCAATCGCAACATAATTCTAACCGCAATCATTAAATTAACGGCCAACCAAACCCTCAAATCAAGCATCAAAGCAACACCAAATCAACTTTCAAATTAACCCTTAACCTAACTTCAAATCAACTCTTAAATAATTCCCCAACCGAACAACTCACTTAACCCCAATGCAGGCTAACTAAATCCTAACTCAACTTGAACTCAACATAGCTCGAACCAAATCTCAACCCTCTGCTCAACTCATACCATCACACCAATTTAATTATTTATTATGGGATTTTTAGAGCGGAGAAACTGGGCGCAGCTTTTTATTTTGCTGGACCACTTAAGCAGAATAAAGTAATAAACAATTAATTATTTAATTTTAATTTTAGTGGTATTCCTGGAATTAGTTAATTAATTTCTTTAATTTCTGGAGTCAATAGCTAGTTAAGCTGAAGAGTTAGAAAATAAATTTTATAGGGTTTCAGATTTTTGGTTTTTGATTTTAGAATTTTAGTTTCAAAAAAAGATATTTGGTCTTTGAAGTTCATAATTTTGAATTAAAATTTTATGCATCTTGAATTTCAGGTTTTTTAGTTAGTGTTTAATTTGCTGTCCTTCAATTTAGATGCTGAATTTAATTTATTTTATTTAAGGATGTTAAAAGCTAATTTCAAATAAAGAATCAATGGTGGTCAATTAGGTTTTGGGTTTAACTGAATTTATTGGAATTAATTTAATTTTTAATAAAATTAAATTGTATTAAATTTAGTGGGGAATTAAGGGGACATTACACCTTCAGATTTTTAAAAAATCGAAATTTTTTTTATGATCGAATATGTTAGAATGAACGTTTTAAAACACAATTTTAACAATATAAACATGAAAATGTCAACAAAAAAAGTTGTATTTATTACGGAGCGCGTCAAAGTCTTTTTTCTACGGTTTTGGTCTACTTCGCTGTACTTTAAACTCGATTATCTCGAAATGACGTTTTTCAAGTTGGCGTGCAAGATTGAGAAAAAACTACTTATCCAATCGTTCTAAAATTTTAACACGTTGATCTACACATATTTCTGCTCAGAATGAACTACGGAAGGGAAAATCGGCTTTTAATTTTTTGAGTTACAACAAATTGCAGGGGACAAAAAAGCTCCATTTTCGAAAAAATGCCGCCATTTTGTTATTTTTTAGACCATGTTCTTCCTTTTAGTTCATTCCAAGGGCGATTTAATGCTGAATAAAACCCCGTTTTTTTTTTAGACTTTTCTGAGAGCAGTTCTGATGCACGCCGCGAATTTTCGGTCTTTTTGGAAAATGACCGTAGCAGACGACAAGGGGCGGAAAAAAATCTAAAAAAATTGTTTGTGTATGCTTTGACTTAAATAAAATATCCATGGAAAGTTTCATTAAGATATCTCTTTTTATTCCATTAAAAAAAAATGTTTGAAAAAATTTCATTTTTTAAAATTTGAAGGTGTAATGTCCCCTTAATTTTTCGGTGTAATCGAATCATTAATGTCATAATGTTAGTGTTGATGTTGGTATTGGTATTGATGTGGATGATGGTAGTGGTGTTAATGTTCATACTCGTATTATTGTTAATGATAGTTTTTGGTATTAGTATTGATATTGGTTAGTTAAAATGGTTTTAGTTTAGAAAACACCTGAGAAACTAAACCAAGATGGCACTGGCTGAGGTGACAACACGATGGGCGGGTGTTGGTTGGTTTAATTATTGTCAAACTATTAATGTTCATTTAGTTATAGTATATAAAGATTAATCTTTAATTAGTTACTCTTAATTAGTTTTAGATTATCATTTACTACATATTCCGATTAATGCATATTTTAAATTTAAGAAATTCTTGAAGAACCTGAAACAACTTTGCAGGAATTTGAGCAGTAGGTGAAATTTAAATGGTATTGTCGTGTGCTAAATAATAAAATTACTAACAAATTTACTGCTTAGGTGTCTGGAACCGGGTTGATTCTTTGTTGCTAACATACCTTTCCTTTCCTTCGGTTTTGTTATGTGTAAAGGGGGTACGGAGGGCCCGGCGTCATCCGGGAGTCTTGCTTAGGCTTGGTCGTACATCCTGATCAATCGATCAGATTATTTTTGTAGTGTTTTTCCGAAGCAAAAAAAAAAATATGATTGACATTGACAAATGAGACTCTTTTTAATAGAACCAGTAAAATATTTCATATTATTATTTTTAACATTTTTAAGTTTGTTAGGCACTGCATTAGTGTTGGTTTATTTAGTCTGTAAAAACTGTAAACATTTTTTATTGCTGTCTAGTTACATTCTTTGTACACAGTCTATCTAAACTAACGTTGCTCTTCTTCGTCTATCTAAAAGATGAAACACAAAATTAAAATTGTGGTTGTATTTCATAGTGATAATATCTATTATATATTTAATCAATGCCAATAGGAGCTACTCGTATACTGATACTCACAAAATTGAAGGCACAACACATTAACGAACTAAAAATCAGTTTTATTTTAACGTTCTATTACACACTTAATTTTACGCACTGTTTTATTTACTGTGACGCGTTTATTTTTATACTGAATGGAAAATTCCATGAGAAACTAATAAGTTTTTTTCTTATGTCGTTTTCCTGTTGCAACAAAAAACAGATTCGGAGCGAAGCCCAAGTGACAGCAGCTGTCATTTGTCGCTCGGTAAAATTTTTCGGAGCGATTACTAATACTATCATTAATGAATCAAAACGTCATTTAAACGTCAAATCGAATATGACAAAAATATATTTTTATAAGGATTAAAATATTTAATAAATGATAAATTATTTAAAAAAAAAATTGGTTTATTTGTTGTCAGGAAATAAGATTATTTCTTATTTAATACATATATAGTATGTATTATATATAGTGGTAGATAAAAATTGTAGCTACGGAATGTAAATGTGATCATTTTAGGTGCAGGTTCGAAAACATTAAAATTATGTAACTGAAATATTTAAAAATTGCAAAATATGTGATTGAAATGTAAAATGTGGTCAAATTTTGAAAAGAAAGCTAAAACTAGAACTTATCGTAAGAGGGTTTCAATTCCCGCAATAAAAAATTATCTACAAGATTTTGGTTGCAAAATTGAACAAACTAGCTCCTCTGTATTATAAAGGGCTGGAGAGTTAGTCCAAAATAGTTCCACGTCCCCAAACTTTTCAAAATTTAGACACGTAAACGGCTCCTACCTCTAAAGAATACCGTGAGAGTTGAAACGATTCACGCTATTAAAATGGGGTGGAATGGTACTTTCTATGCTTTTGTAGGGCAATGTACTCTTGATTGATCCATTTAAATTTCGAATTCATTACCATATATTTTTAAATTAAAAGTGCTCAATCAATAAATAACTAACAAATTTTTGGTTTGGTTTTCTTAAGCCGATCTTTATCATAAAATCTATAGGAAAACTACCTGTGCGTTAACTCCCTATTTCTTTATTATAATTAGGGCAATCCCTTTATGTACGTTGTTGATTTGGTAGTAAAAAGCATGTTAAGGTTTCTGTATATAAAGCGTACAAGTTAGATATTTGGATTAGTTTAGTGTACGAGGTTGATTCGGGTATTAAGGCTTAACAAGTTTTTCAATAAATTGTGAGTGTGTTTTGTAATTGAGTATTGTATTCTCCAAAAATATCAATCGGCAGTATTTTATTGAATTGATGATATCATCATTGGATTCTTCATCGACTTTTTCATTGGATACGTCATCGGATACTTCAACAGACTTATTAACATCATCATCCTCACCACCTTCACATTTATTTTTTTCGCCTTTTGATTCTGAAGACGAAGTTCTTTTGAACCCGGCGCCAGCCGAGAAACACCGTGTACAAAATTTCGTTGAGGATGTCATTGAAAAGTACAGAGAAAAAGAAGTATGTATGATTTATTTAAGAACTGTTTAATTATAAGAATATAACTAATAATTTCTTAATATTTTCCTAGTTCTGTGAAAATCTAAGACTTTCGAGAGAAACTGCAGCCTATCTAATTGAGATGTTTGAAAGTTCTGAGTATTTTGCAAAAAAAATCTCCATTTGCCCCCATACCAGCAAAAACTAAAATTTATGCCTTTCTCTGGAAATATAATTTATTAAAAATTTATTGTTATTTTGCTAAAATATTTTTAAAAATATATTTTCAGGTTCGCAGAAAATAAATCTACTTATCGAGGGAAATGTCTTCAATATATCCGTGTCTTCATCGCATAGAATCTTCACCCAAATTTTGGACTTTTTATATGAGATTTCACCGAAATTTATAAAATTTCCATCCACAGAAGAAGAAAAATTAAGTATTGCTGGAAAATTTGAAAAAGTAAGTCTGTTAGTATTACTCAAATTAGGTTTATGAAAAGTAAAAATTAAATTAACACTTTAAAATTTCACAGCTTGCTGGTAAGAAGAATGTTATTGGCTGCATTGACGGATGCTTCATTTTTATTAAGAAACCCGTTGGTAAAATAAGATAAGAAATACGTGAATCGCCACGATCTACTGTCCTTAACACTTCAGAGAATATGCGACTCGGACAAAAGGTAATAATTTTTGATTAATTTAGTCACTATCAACTATATGTAATTAATTAATAGTTATTTATGGTACTAGTGAGCAAAACGAGATATTATCCATGAGGGACAAGTTTGTCCCACGAGGCGACAGCCGAGTGGGACGTTTTCCCGAGTGGATAATATCTCTTTGCTCACGAGTAGCATACAACGTGTTATCCTCTTTTGTTGAAATAAATTTCATAAATTAATAAGAAATAGTTCCATTTTGTGTTTTCACACTGGAGTATTGAATTTTGAAATATATTTTATCATAGTGACCATTCTTTAAATTGTCATGGTGTACTTTCACTTAACTACGTTTTGGAATATAGTTTTTCATTCAATTTGGCTACGAATAATTTTCCAATGACTACTCAACATTTTGTTATACAGAATATAACTCACGTTGCCCCTAGTAGCGTGGGTTATTTAATACCAATGGGTTATTTTACACTTTCTTTATTTGAAATCAGCATAGTTATCGGGCTATTATATATCAAAAGTGGATAAACATGTTTGTTTTATTTACAGATTTACGGATGTATTCATTGGGTGCCCCAGCAAGATCCATGATGCCAGAATATTTGATCTATCGTTCATTAAAAAGAGTTGCCGATTGCGGCATATCCAGTACGCGAATTTTTAATGACACCGTTCAAAGATTTGGGTAGATTGACTGAAAAGCAGCAAATTTACAACAAGAAGCACTGTCAAACACGTGTCAAAATCTAAAATGCTTTTGGCCTTCTGAAGCAAAGATTTCGACAGTTGGTACGTTTGGACTTCTTTACGGTAGAAAGAATGAGCAAATTCGTGTTGGCATGTTGTGTGCTCCATAACTTGTGTAGAGATAAAGAAGATCTTATATTCAATACAGATGATATCCAAGAAAGCGGCATAGATCCGGAATCAGCGTCAGTGGAAGAAACGACAACCGCACCTGCAGAAACACAGTCTAATTTAAGACAAAGGGAGAAAGGAAAAGATTTAAAATTGTTGACTCTCTGTAACTTTGAGCAATAGTTCATAAAAAATATAAAATTATAAAAAAAATTATGTTTTCATTTTTCTGGTTGTTTTGCTGTCATTCGGGAAATAAAAAGGCCTACCTAGATTGAAACGAATAATCAGAATAAGCTTCAAACATTATATGGAAGTTGATTACTAAAACAAAGCTAACTAGACTTTTTTAATGAATTCGCAGCTTTAAGTTCGGACGATACGTATCAGAGCCTTCTAGAGTATAGAGCCATAATCTTAATGACGTATTTTTTAGAAGCTTTTTTAGTGGTATAACTTTTTACTGATTTCCATAGGAATCCATAGTAAAAATGGCGTTTTTTAGCTTCAAGTTTTTCAATGAAAAAAACAAAAATATTATAAAATGTTTATATAAAAGTTTTCTACATATCTTTAAGAACAATATACAAGAAGGCTATATTGGTATTAAGTAAATATTAATTGCAGAAATATTAAAATTAATTTATTTCTAAAATATATTTTTCGAACTTTCATTTTGAAAAATACATCAAAGTTGGCTCTGACAAATTAAAATAATACTTGCTAAATTTATCTTTAGTTTTACTAGTGTACGTAAGATGTCTAAAATGGTAAAAGAAAAATACGAAAAAAAATTATTTAATCGCAAAATTATCACACGTTCCTATATTTTGTGAATTTGTTTTGATTTTCTTACAATTTTTGAACTTGAAATTTCCCCAGGTGGTAATTTTTGGTACGATTTTTCCAAATTTTTACGGCCATCACTGCCATCTATGTAATATTGACTTAATGACCAAACGAATCGTAGTAAGCTTTTATTTCAATTTGACCAGAATGCTGTTGTTATGCATTTTTTTTAATATTTTGGTTTAAATAAATCAAATAAAACAAGAAAATGAAAACGATTTGCTTAAACGATATTCATATATGTTGAAATTCAAACATTTATGAAAGTATTTCAGAAATCATAATTAAGAATTTGTAGCGTTTTCATTTAAAAATTTGTCTTAGGAAAAAAAGTGATTTCCCATATGTTTTGTGCGTTTTACCAGAGCCTACTCTATAAATAAGAGCCTCCACATTGACTGTATTTTTTACTAAGCTTAAAATAAAGTACATAAAATTTGTTCTTTACTATGAAACTATATGGGAAAACGATTGTTTTCATTTACATTTTGAGTCTATAAGAATTATGAGCTTTTACATTATTTTTATACGAAAATGTTCATAAAACATGTAGTTTTATTTGATTGAAAAATCGAATCATGAAAATGTTTATTTCTTAGTGAAAATCCTCTTGGAATATAAACTATTGCTAAACTTTTATGGAATGTTGTTGTTGTAAAATACGTCATAACATAAAATTTATAAACAATTATGACCATCTCTTTTTAGTCTCCTTCTAAAAGCATTGCCACATGACAAAAATCTATCCGAATACAGATTCATATCATGTGGCAATGCTTTATTAATGACTTTTGTTTAAACCATAGATGTCGCCTACAATTAAAAACATATAAAAAAAATCAAATAGGTGATCGAACCGGTCGGATTCTAAAATCGGTCTGATTTTTGATTCGGTTAACCATATTTTTGGTGGTTTTTGTCTATAGTAATAACTAAATTGTAATAATAATTAATTTAATATAATTTTTTTTATAAATTTACTAAAATTAAACCATTGCTATAAAAGAAATTATGTTAATTTTACATAAAAAGTTTTCTTTGAAATCGTTTACTCAGTTCGAATCCCTGTTGTTTTTATTTGTGTGTTAAGTGACATCTAGGAATGGGAATAATAAGTAAGAGCTATTTTATTTTATACACCGCTCTCAAATGTTATGACAATTCAAATATTCTAAACAAAAACTTATTTTGAATGTGTCATTAATTTTTGGGAATAAAAATCGATGCCAAATATTAATCATATTGTATTTATTTTCAGCTGTGACTTAATTTAAATAATATTTTTAATACTTGAGAAATAAATAGGGCATTTATATTACAGTTAATGTTTCTTGGTTATGTGGTTTATTTGTGATGCATAACAATCTGGGTTGATTGTTGATTTGATTTTTTTGATTTCTTTTCGCTCAATGCATATTATTATAATTTTTTCTCTTTGACTCTCTTTGATTTATTTTAATTTTGGCTGTTCAACGTATTGTCTTTTTTTTACCATTGATTTTAGTTGTGAATAAGTGATGACGTCATTAAATAGAATATTCTCTTTTCAATACATATTGTTGTTGTTGTAGAACGTTTTTTAATTAATTTCCCTTATTTTCTTTTGATTATATCTGGAAAATGGGGAAGCTTGAGAATCTGTGCTTTAAATCAGTTAGTCATTGAGTTGTTTATTAGTGATTTCAGAAAAAATTATTTATCTACGTTTAATTTTTAATTCATATTTTTTCGTCAATCGAAATCGCGTTTTTTCATACAAACTCTATGAAAATAAATTATTTTTTAGTGTTTCTATGTCCTTTATTTTAAGTTCATTTTTTACATGCCGGCTCTATTCATATCAAGATGGTTCTGGTTTTACTATGAAAAGTTTCGTTTTTTCCGCGTTTCTAATTCCCTTATAAAAGCTCAGATTTTTTGATTATGGCTCTATAAAATACAGGGTGCTCTGTACGTATTCATTCATCATTTCCTACTTCTCCGATCGTCAATTGTAGCACGATATGTGGAATAAATAACGGTCTGAAATGGCTAGGTGATTGCTGTTATGTGACTAAATGGCTTGCCGCACGAAAATGTGCCGAAATATGCAATTTTTGACAAAATTGATATTCATGTAATCATGAAATTATTCAAAAATAATTAGAATGTATGCAAGCGATCATAATAAGTATTAAAAAATTGACCGTCACAAAGTACTTTTGATTCGAGTCACGGACCGTTTTTCCCCAAGTGTTAAGTTTAAAATTTTAAACATAACAATTAAAGAAGTTACAACCTATTAATAATTCGAGGCTCGTTAAAGCATAATTATTTTTTTTTAATTTTCATTTTATTGCCTTTACCATATTACTACTCAGTCAATAAATACAAAGTACTTGAGAGTCATGGGCCGTTTTTCCCTCAACTACTAAGTTTAATATTTTAAGCATAACAATTAACGAAATTACAACCTATTAATATTTCCCGGCTCGTTAAAGCTTCATTCTTTTTTTAGATTTTCATTTTATTGCCTTTACTCTAATACTACTCAGTCAATTGTTTAAGAAAATACCGCCTAATTTTTAAGTTGTTTTACCTCAAAATGAGAGCCCGCATAATTGGGAATGTCGATGCAGAGATTGGTGTAAGTTACCTTTTAGTTATTATGATTAAAATATTAGAAGCTACCTGTTGTTTTAAACCGAGCCGAAGGCCCTGAAAATGGTATAATTTCTGGTATAAATAGATGAATATTTTATTTTAAGGATCATTTGTTTTAAATTTCGTGAAAATAGTGTTTTTTTTTTAAATATTTTTAAAATGTCAGAAATGTTTATCGATGTTAGATTGGAGGACTGCGAAGTAATGTTTGACGAAGACGGGAACCCGCAGAGGAACGAAGATTCTGTGATTCTGAAGCATATTAGTAACTTTAATTTTTCGATTAATATTTATTTTTTATTTTTACAACTGGATTAGAAGTAGAAGCGTGCTTTGAAGATGTGGCTGATTTTTACAAATTAGCAAGAATGGAAAATGCAGTAATCCCTGAAACGGTGAATTTAAATGAAGAAATTTTAGTTGAAGAAATACAAGGCAGTATGAAATTATTTTTATAATAATTGCAAATAATTTGGTTAATTTAATTTTTTCTATTTATTTATTTCTAGGCGAGAACAATAATAATTCCCATAAATGGTCCGACGCACAAACCAAATTGTTATTAAGTTTATATCAACAAAATATGGATAACTTTGGACCATTAAAGCAGTTTAAAAACAAAAAACTAGTGTGGAAATATATAGCCGAGAAGATTTCCGATGAATATGGAATTTCTATAAGATGGGACCAGGTGGAAAGCAAATTTAAAGGGGTGATGAAGAGAGTGAAAGCCTGTGTAAAACACAATCGGACCTCTGGAAATATAAGACAAGAGACCAAATTCTATAGTTCCAGAGATAGGATTAGGGGCTAGAAAAAAATAACGTAAGTTTATTAATTCACAAAATATATTTGGCTTTCTAACTTTTTTTTTCTTTTTCATTTCAAATAGGAAAATGTCATTTCTTGCACCACCAACACCAACGTCTCAACCGCCTCAACCAGAACCGTGTCAACCTGGTCCGTCTCAACCGTCTTAATCCAGGCCGTGTCACTCGGAACCAACTCAACCAGGGCCGTCTCACGCGGCACCATCTTAACCAGGACCATCGCAACCCGGACCGTCTCAACAAAGACCGTATGGATCATCAACAGCCCGACAATCATCACAGTCACAATTAGCTGAGGATGAGAGCACAGCAACACAGTTCTGATAGAATGACAGCGCAATTAATTGAAGAAAAGAGGAAAATAGCGAGAGAAAGAAGAGAAGACTTCAAAAATTTCTTGAAGAGAAGCAGAAAACCCGGGAAGAAATGCAGAAAAGCCGAGAAGAAAGACAGAAAAGCCAGGGAAGAAAAGGAAAAAATCCGAGAAGAAAAGAGGAAAATTGCGGCAGATAAGCAGAAAAACTACGAAGAGAAGATGAAATTGGAGGAACGGAGAGTTAGGACATTAGAAATATTAGCACAAAATTCACAATCATAATTTAAATTAATTCTACTAAGATAATATGTAAATATTTTTTTAGTAAAAGGCACAATGTACATAAAACATCAATCCAACATGTTTTCTTTAGTTTTCGCTGACTTGTCGATATTTTTGTTTTGCTCACTTGGTTTTATTTTGGCTAAAGTTTATTTACTGGGTATGTTGAGAAAATCATGTAAAGGCATTGCCACAGCTATTTTTCGCGCGACGCGATTTCTTTTCTATTTACAAATTTTACTGGAATTAAAACAAATTTGATTCTAAATGTTCGAAGAAGCTATCAAATTAAATTGCATTCTATAAAACGTCTTATTAATTTTTTTGTAAATTAATAATTTTTATAGATAAATTATAACTTTTAAATTTTGTCGCGCGAATATTAAAATTTCGCGCGCGGATTTTGAATAACTATTATTTTTTAATAAAAATTATTATTTTCCAAAAAAATTATTATAAGATGCTATAGAATGAAATTGAATTTGATAGTTTCTTCAAACATTTATAATCAAATTTGATTTAATTCCGGTAAAATTTGAAAATAGAAAAAACATCGCGGTTTTGAAAATTTTTGAATGTAGGATTGTGTATCTATAGTTTTTAGGAGGTGCAAGCCAAATTTTCTCCGAAAATTACATTTTCTGCGAAAATTTTCCCTTTTTCTGAAAAAAAAGTTGTTATAATTTTATTTCAAATACGTAAAAATGTGAAATTTTTATAAAGATTTTGATGTTAGGTTTGTATCTTAATAGTTTTTCAAAAGTGCAAGCAAGTTTTCCGGGAAAATTTTGCAATTTTTCCAGGAAAAATTTGCGAATATAATTTGAAACATGAATTGTATGGGAGAGCGGCGGTTTGCAACGAATTAAAATTACATTGAAAAAAATCTTGTTTAAAAAATTTGCAGATTTTAGCTTTTGTGTTATTATCAGAAGAAGCGATAGAAGCGATAAAAACTCTTTGATCTTTGTCTATTAAGTTGACGAAGCAATTATTATTCATAAAAATAAATAAAATAAAAAGGAAAATTTTCTCGACGATTTGATAATTTTCCTGGAACATTTGGCTTTCATCTCCACTATAGATACACAATCCTAACATCAAAAATTATTAAAAAATATACATCTTACCTGATTTTGGAACAAAAAAATTTGGAAAAAATGAAAATTTTCCCTGAGAATGAGATAGTTTTTCGGGAAAATTGGGCTTGCACGGTTGGTCTCCTACAAACTATAGAAAAATATATGTACGTCTTACGTGATTTCCTCGACGTACCCAGCAAGAAAACTAACGACTTAATTATTTCTTTACTTTTTTTTTTTATTATTATTTTATTAATCAAAAATATAAAATATTAAATGAAATATAAAATAAACAAAAAAAATCTATCAGCATTGCAAACTACAAAGTTGACAAATGGTAATAGCTACGTATATTCACACACACATACAATAAACAAAAAATCGCAGAATCCGGATGACTGTTCCAGTTAAAACGTCAAAGAACTGTCATTTTTCAACTCGGATTCGACTCCGAATCTGTTTTTTGTTGCAACAGGAAAACCACATTAAATTTGCGTAAACGTAACATTTCTATAAGTAATACTGCTTGTGCCTTCAATTTTGCGACCCTCTGTATAACTTTATTCAGATATAATACCTTTAAAGGCGATTTGATTAAATTATTCACAAATAATGTATCGATCAACCAGTCGTTGAAATTTCAATCAGTAAATTGTTATAAAATAGCAATAAAACGTCACAGAAAGAATTTATATCTAAAAGCTTACTATATATACTTTATTTTTAAATATCAACAATATTATTTGCCACCATCAAAGTGTTTTAGGTAAATTTAGAAATTTAAATTTCATATTATACCTATCCTATTCATTTTGTCTTAAAGAGACATATGAAACAGAAAACTGAAGAACAAATGCTCAAATTTTGTGAACAGTTAGTTGATGGATTGTAACATTTATCATCAACATAAAACAAATTCGTCGGTCCCGTTTTTGAGAAAACCTGATATATGTTTTAGAAAAGATCTATCTCTGTCAAAAGTTTCGAAAACTCTGTTAACGATCTTTGTCAAAAGTTTCGACCAAAACTATCAATATTTGTGAGAATTAGAGACAAAACAAAAATAATAAAAATGAATGACTGAAAAGATGGAAGGACGGAGACAACCATTTTTATTATTAGTGTTGTGGGGTCCTGGTAACCTGATTCGACGAGAAATGTGGAAATCTGGAACAACATTTTTTTTCGCTTGGTAACATAATGTTGTTACCTACCCAATATAAATTCGTTATATGGGAAAAGTAAAAAATGAGAATGTAAGGGGATAGGTACTTTTCATGAAAATAACGAAAATTTGCTGAAATAATTTCAGAGCCTACTTGAAGTATTAGAATGGCAAAACCAAACTTAACCGCGATTCCAACTTCTACTAAACTATTTAAACTATTGTTTTTTCAATAAAACTACCTTTCATTTGTATCACAGATGATCCGTTTCGGCTTCACCAACCAAACAAAACTACTATTTACTATCTATCTTTCCTTCTGCTTTATGAGAAAACCCATGAATTATCTTAAATCAATCACCATGCATACCTAACATGTTATTATATGTATACCTAACATATACCTATATGCTCATATCTAAAAATTTATTTTATCTGCATAAAATTTATGAAAATTCCTAATTATGATCTCGCTACATGTGTACAATCTCCGCTACGAGAATCATATTTCTTTAACAGAAATGGTTGTATCACTATTGCATTAAATAATTTATATATATCTAACAAAAAATTAACTGAATAATTGTATTTACAAAGAACAAAATTAGAATGAGCTCATGTTAAAATTATGAATTTGCATTTTATAATTTAATCGTCAATAAATCATATTTTTAAACTAAACAATTAGTTGAGGTTTTCATAATAAATTGATTAAATATTTATGTTTTATTTGAATATATAATTGTTAATTTCCAACGTCATATTAAAAATATTACCATCCAAATAATATTTGCTATGTAATACCCATTTCTTATCCTTGTAGTTTGCATACTTGATACAAGCTATTCTCATACTCCTAAAATAAGAATAACTTCTTAAGCTTCAAATCCGCTAACTTATGTATGTACGAGTATATGTACGTAGAATTACTGTTAACACTCAGATTTATAGCAATGCTATTATTAAATTCTAGCTTTACATTATTAAATTCCACCATAGAAATATTCATACTTGTACAATGTATGTTCATATTTATGTATATACATTTTTTAATCTATATATCTATATTTTATATTATTCAGTTGTTTCCTTCGTACCAATAAATATCTTAGAAATAAATCGTAACTTTTTCAGAAAACGCTTCGCTCCATTTTCATTTTTTGTTACTTAATTTTTGATTCATTGTTTAGATACCAATAGATACAATAAAACAAATCAAATTAAACGATCCTTGTTTTCGTTCTATTTTTTTGAAATTGTCTGAAATCTTGATATCTCAATTACTTAATTGGTTGGTTTTCTATTCGATTACACTTGGCCCTTTTTACATTGTTATTTTGCTTGAGATATATAAGGTAAACGGTATGGTTAACAAATACGTGGATACAATAAATTATTATCGACATATCATTTTGATAAGTTCCGTTTCATTTTATGGTTATGTAATAAGAATTTATTGTATACCACTGCAAATGCTTAATTTCCAGAGATTTTGCTAAAGTATTGATTTTCTTAAATGTTGTTCGTTTTACCTTCTTACGTTCATGTTTGTACATTACAAATCATCTTCCAGACTCATATTCAATGGTGCACAATTATACAAGTTAGGTCTATAATAACCAGAATGAAACATGTTTGCATCTTCCATTCCAAACAAAATTATGAACATTACAAAAGATTTGCGGTCGTTTTCTTTGTAGAAAATTGAATAGAAAATTGTTATCAATATTTTTGGCAACTTTTAATCGTAAACGATAAAACTGAAGAAAATGTTTTATTTATAGAAATGAAAAAAATTCGATGTAATTATTCAAATGGGTTTTGTGTTTCCGTTTTAAAATTATACGAATAAAAAAATCGGGAAATATAAAATACAGTTTCTTCATTTAAACATAAATTTTTATTTTGTCTCTGGAAAATTATAGCTAGAATATATCAGGGTCGATTATTCGTTAGGGAATCAATTGTCACTTTCTTTGGCAAAACAAAACAAAATGTTTACACATCGCTTAACATTTATTGTTTTGATTCTTATTTACACAATAGCAATAAAATGTACACTATCAGATCAATAACTTTGCTTCACCACAGTTTAAATCCCTACTGGGTACCTAGTGGTTTGAGCTATTATTTAGCTGATATGAAAAAGATGATATTTTTGTGTTTATTTAATAAGTTTGGTTTTAACCCTTTCAAACCCATTGTCCATACAGAGGGACAAAAATTTTACATTAGTATTTAAAGCAAACAAACAATATCATTGTAGGTTTTTTTGTTTTCTCTTTCTCTTTTATGTGTTAGTTCCAATCTTTTGGCGTTAAAATTAAAATCTAATAGGAAATATTTTAGTTTTAACAGCTATTTTGACAAGATCATACGCGTTTCACCAGGTAAGAAAAATTTTTAATGTCAAAGTGTAATTTATAGTTTTGCAGTAATAAATATGTGTTTTAAAAAAATATTTTGGTGATAAACATGTTTTCTAGTTTATGATTATCGCTTATTTTTTCTTTTTAAATAATTAAAGATATCTTTTTTTCGATAAAATCATAATGTCCATCTGGATGGACAAACCATTAGAAGTATAATGTCCATCACAGTGGACATAATTTACTTTGTTCACTGGGATGGACTTTTCGTATCTATTGTTGTTGAATTTAGTATTTTTGTTACAGGAAATACTTAACATCTAAATGTTAAATTTCAATTATTAAATTTTATTATTATTATTATTTTTTTTTTATTTAAAGTATGTCTCGAAATAAAAAGTTGACCGAAGAGGAAATATATGCCTTGTTGATGGAGAGTTCAGATGAGGAGGAAATTGATGAATCAGTTTTAAATACAGAACCTGAACCCAACTCCAGATTGACTCGCACTACTAGAATCGAAAGAGAACAAATGGAGGATGACCTAAACCTACAGGAGAATGCAGAATGTTCGCATAATGATACTGTTTCTTCTAATTTGTCGTATTTCGATATACCTGCGGCAAATATTGACGATCAACAAATAACTGTTCTTGCCTCTGCAACACTTGAAGGGAATATAGTGATGAACAATGACGTAAATATAGAAATACTTGATTTCACTAAAGCAGACACAAATATGAGCCTTACTAATAAGAAGGACATACAATTGCGGAAAAAATCGGATTGTGTTGAAATCCCTTACGAACCAAAATCACAAATTGAAGATGATAGCGACGAGATGATTGGCGAATACTCACCTCTATCATATTTCCAAAGGTATTTTACTAACGAACTTTTTTGCATTATGGCATCTAATACCAATTTATACGCCATGCAAAACAATCATGCTTTTAAACCAACAGATGAATTCGAAATCATGCGATTAATGGGAATACATTTATTCATTGGTGCAACTAAGATGCCTCAACTGAGAATCTACTGGAATCGCGAGATGGGAATGGACTTAGTGTCAAATGCAATGACACGCGATCGTTTTTTTTAACTAAGGACCAATTTGCATTACGTAAATGTGTTAGATATACCAGCCAACAATACTGATATGTATTATAAACTTCGCCCTCTAATTGACACCATAAGATCTCGATGCAATCAACTTAATTTAGAAGAAAATCTCTGTGTGGATGAGCAAGTGATTCCGTTTAAAGGACGACTATCAGCCAAACAGTATGTCAAAAATAAACCAAAACCTTGGGGTATAAAAATGTTTGTACTGTGTGGAAAATCTGGTCAGCCTTATGACTTTATCTTGTATCAGGGATCTAATACTGGCTTATCCGAATATAATTTAAAAAAGTTTGGATTTGGACCATCTTTTGTGCTACACCTTGCAGCAAGATTGGAATCGAAAGGTCACAAGCTGTACTTCGATAACTATTTTAGCAGCTACTACCTGTTCGAAATACTACAGGAAATGGGTATCAACGCTGCTGGAACGGTTAGAATAAACCGATTCTTTAATTCAAAATTTACAGAGGATAAAGCTTTTTAAAAAAACAGCAGAGGATATTATGAACAATTATGTACAAGAAATAAGCATATAGCATTAGTAAAGTGGTTGGACAACAAACCGGTCCACATCGCTTCTAATTTCGTTGGAGTTGGATCACCGGTAAATTGCACACGATGTGACAAAAAAAAGAAAAAACATGTGGAAGTGCCGCAACCTGAAGTGATCAAGAGGTACAACGAGTCGATGGGAGGGGTCGATCTTCTCGATCAACTAATTGGGTACTATAGAGTGTTCATTAAGTCAAAGAAATGGCCATTACGAATTACAACTCATTTTCTAAATTTTGCGTGTTCTGCAGTTGGATTGAGTATAAAACCAGTGCCGAAAAAAAGGGCTGCCCAGTAACAAAATAAAATCTTTATTGGAATTTCAATTAAGCGTAGCTAAATCATTAATGGCGATGAATAATCAGACCAGCAATCTACGAAAACGAGGGCGTCCAAAAGCCGAAGAATTATCGAAAGCACCGTCATTTCCTTCCTCGAAAAGGAGTCAAGTCGAAATAAGGCCATATGTGGACTTTCGTTATGATTGTGAAAATCACTGGCCCATATTTGACAGCAAGAAAGAAGCGTCGCGTTGCAAATTGGAAAAATGTGCGAAAAAGACACATGTATTCTGCAGTAAATGCAAAGTTCATTTATGCTTCCTAAATGAAAGGAACTGCTTTGTCAAATTTCATACGTAGACAAGCAAGTTATAAAAATTTTAATATGTAATTGAATTGTGATATCTTCAATTGAAATATTTCATTATTTTGTTTTTATTTTTAAGTTATTTTTATCATTTTAACTTTACTGTTATTATTTATGAATTTTGTAAGACTGAAGTGATTATTATATTTAATTTATTTTCAAATACATTAGATAAACTCCATTAAACATTTTTACTTTTTTTGCAACACTTGAGCCAGAATGTCCATACGGATGGACAATCTGGTAGGCCACCTAAAATATACCAAATTTGATTTTTCTCTCACTGTATAATTTTCAAAACTCATTTTCTTTCGGAAAAACAGAAAAAAATTTTTTTTACTTTTCTAGAACAAAGTCAGGTTTCAAAGGGTTAATTGTAATTTCATTGGGATTCTATAGATAATAGATAAAAGTATGTTTTCAATTTATTGTAATGGTAATCTATAAATAAAATAATAAATTACTTTCAAGAACAGGGGCCTTACTATTGATTTCGATCGTCGTCGTTTTCTGTTCGTTTTGTTGTATTAGTACTATTGTTTTCGACCGTGTAAAGGCGGTCGTTACTTACCTACTGTGGTCGAAAATTTATGATACATATTTCACCACTCTTTATTTTCGACTGACATCGTTTTCATAAAACTTAATTTTGTGTTTACTATCCGTTACTATAAGTTTATTAAAAAAAATTGAAAATAATTATTTTGTTAATAAAAAGAAAAATACATAGTGTAATAATTAAAATGTAAGTAAAATTTTATATAATTAAGTAAATATCTACTTTATTTTTATTTACAAGTTAGTTTTGAATTGTTAGGTTATGTTAAATTTTTTTATGTTCTTAGGACAACCAGACAAAAACATACAAATTTGCGACAGTACAAATTATTAATAGAATTTTTGGAAAAAAATCCTACAATAGCAACGGCATCGCCGTTATCAGCAGAAGGAAGGGTGACCGTAAATAATTTGTGGGAGAATCACACCGTGATATTAAACGCGGCTGGGCCACCGGTAAATAGCGCAGACAAATGGAGAAAAGTAAGTTATTAATTTTTTAAATAATTTCTACAATCTATGTTAACATTAACTTACATTTAGGTTTTCAAAGATTGGAAGTACAAAATAAGGAGTAAAGTAGCTGCCAATAAATTAGGTCGGCAAGGGACAGGCGGAGGGCCCAGCACCGAATACTACTTTAATGATTTGGAGGATAGGCTGATTGAGTTATTCAGTGTACGCGAAACCATAGACGGAGTAGGTTTAAGCTTTGGGGCCCCAAGTGCTCGTGATGACATAATTGAAGTTTCAACACTAATAAGCGAGGTCCAACCCGACATGGAGTATGTATCGAACAACTTAATCGATTTAGAAATGGAAGATGCACCAAATAATAATGACGGAATGGTAGAAGACCCACCGAATAGTACCCATGTGTCATCTGCGACAGAAGCGGTCATCAATCGTCCACAACCAGCAGTATCTATTCGTAGGAGACCGTTATCAAAAAAATCCCTACTACAAAAACAAGTGGACATTCAGGAAAAAGGGATGAAAAATATTAATTTAAAGTTAAATAAAATTTACCGGCAAAACCAAGAAGGAAACAAATATTTAAAAAAAATGTATTTCTTGAAATTGAAGTATCAAAAAGAACGGGATATGAGGCAAAGTACCGAATATTTGAATTAGTTTTTTAATTCAATTATTTTATGTGAATTACTAATATGAATTACTATGTACAACTATTATTTTTAATATTATTTTATTATTATTTTAATTTCGTTATAAGTATAACTTGGAAAATAAGACTGAAATAAAAATAAATAATTTGAAGTTTTTGTTTATATGTATGTTCAATTAGTCCAATAAATCCAAATTAAATCACTACATCAGAAAAATGGTCTAGTAATTTGGTTTCGGATTCTACGAGCTTCACTTTGATGTGTAGTGGTTAGTACAGTCGAAATTTGATCTGTCAAATCAATTTCATCTCCTAAATCAAGAAGGGGTTCATCAAAATCCACAGCAAAATGTATTAAAACGTTATGTAGCATACTACACACGTTAATAATTTGGCATACTTTCTTGGGAGTATAATGCAGCTCCCGCGCTGCTAACAGGCATCGGAATCTAGCCTTGAGTACACCAATGCATCGTTCTACTGCATTCCTGGTTTGTGAATGAGCAGTGTTGAATCGCGATTCTGCTGTGTTTTCACTCGCAGCCCGATATGGTGTAATAACCCACGGCTCTAGTGGATAGCCTGAGTCTCCTAGAAATTCAAGTTAATATATAGTAATAATGATTTGCAATGTGATCTTCATTACGTACCTAATAGCCAAGAATTTTTGTCACTATTCCATTGTCTGGACAAAAAAGATCTCTCTGCTGAAAGATTCCAGATCATGGAATCGTGGCACGAACCACCATGAGTAGCATTGACAGCTCTTATACGTAGTTTATTATCACAAATCTAAAAAAAGCAAATGTGGCATAAGCAAATAAAAATGTCACTTCAATTCGGCATTATACATACAAACATTGCGTTGACAGCATGGTATCCTTTTCTGCTGTAATAAATGTGTTCTAACTGTGTGGGTCTAATTATTTTGATTTGAGACCCATCAACACAACCGATTACGCCTGGAATTCCACTTTTCCTAAAAAACTCCGTTTTTATTTCAGCTTTTTCTGTTTCGGTCATCTTCATGGTTATCCACTTACTGCAGAGATTGCTTTCCAATATACTTAAGGTTTCGGCAATAGCGTTGCTCGTACTTTGTTGCGATAATCCGATGTGTAAATCCTGCCCTACACTTTTCTGGTAGCTGCCCTGTGCCAAGAAGCGTATCGTTGCGGCAAATTTTATAAGCGGCGGTATTCCGGCCGAGTTCGTTGTAACGTATTTCTCCTCTATTTGCTGGAATACGTAATTAAAAGCCTCTTTCGAAAATCGAAATAACTTTTTAAATCTGAAAGTAATATTTTGAATGTCTACTATAATATTATGTATGTGTTATAATTTGTAAAAAATAATTCTTACTCTGTCTCACTCAATAAGAATATATTAGAACTAGCTCTAATATTTCTTCTTTGGAAGTTTATGTTGAAATCGCCCTCATCACTACTACTATCACTATCAATTAAGTAATGGCCTATTGAATCCATTACACTCGAAAATTTAATAATTTTAAACAAACATATTTTAAAATGCGAACCGCGAAATGATTAAAAAATGTTTGGCGCTTTGATAGTTTTGACACATTTCACAGAAGGATAGTACTAAAATATTATATTTTATGCTGGTAATACTTGATATATATAGTACTAAATTTTTGTTGTTGATCGAAATGAATAGTACGAAAATTTTCAACGGTCGTTCAAATATAGACGATAACAAACGAAGGCGATATAGCAGCCGTCGTAATCAATAGTAAGCCCCCTGGCACTGTTTTCCTGTTTTAATTAATACAACAAAATAAAACGAAGTTGTATCGCAAAAATTTTATTTCCGCAGAAAACCGTATACATACTCAATAGCGTTTTATTGTTCCTAAGTTTGTTTGTTAATTCAATATACAGAAATGGACGATTGTACTGAACATTGTTGCAGTAATAGCTCAGAAAGGCCATGACAACATCAGCTATTCACAGCTAATTTATATGTGAAATAATTATGTTTTTGGATAATAATTTCAAGAATTGATTGATTGATAGTAGTTCATGAAGCATTTTGTCAGTCTCCCGGAAAAAGAAGTTTCCACCGCACTTTCGGTTACATCTATCCTTCTGTCCTATCCTTGGAAAGGTTTGATAGTCAGAAGGAAATCGACCAAGTTACTGATACCCAAGTAGCAGAGAATAGTGATATTTATTTTTATTTGAAATTGCAATTACGATCGTTTCGGATATTACTCCTTTATCAAATTTCTAATAAACACTAACTAAAAATATATTAAAAAACATCTTGTAATTCCTATTTTTTATACCTAGGTGGCTTGTGAATCTTCTTTCTTCTCTATTTCATTGTTTCTTATCATTTGTGTAAGAAAAGTGGTGATGCCGCCCTTTTTTTTTATATAAAAAACGAAAACTATAAAATGAAAGAGAGGAAGAATTTGTTGACCATTTGGTATGTTCGTTTGTGAAAAATTATAGTTTTTTACGTACTTACCACGAGGTTGTACAATAAGGATCCGGATTCCTGGCGCCCTGCGGATTATGTAGCCATATCTATGTACTGAGGATCTCTGCATAGATGGACATATTTTCTCCTCGTGGGACATAAAATTAATCTGAACAAATAAAACAACAACAAAAGGGATCCTGGCTCCCTATAAAATCTGGAAATTGTAGACAAGGGATCTCGGTTCTTTAGCCCTCTCTCCAAAACTACAAACAAACAACAGGAAATAAGCTCAACGAGATTGGTCCATTCAATCGGGTCACCAAACCTGAGAAAATCAAATCAAAGCGGACCCAAGGCATGTACGAAGCTGTTTCCTCAAGACCGACATATAATACTAGAGAGAGGGCCTGGAAGAACCTAGATATTCTAAATAACATCTTGCCGGAAGACGCGGGAGAAAGGTCATCGAACCAATGTCGGAAGGCGGTGGTCAGGTGTGAAGTTGCTCGGGGGATTCAAGTTGGCACTTGTTGTCAGCTCAGTAACTTGCAACTTCCACAAGTGCCCGTGTTACTTCCACGTGGTGACCGCTGGTAACTAGATTGCTGATTCTTTGACCTTTAGGCTAAAACAAGGCGGTAAAGGTGTCAACCTTAAAGAAATCGCTGTGCTGGCTTAAGGTGTTATTCGTACCGTGCCGATAATCGACCGGACAGGGGGCCCAGATTAAAAACGCGCTCAGTCGCTAATGGCGGATTCGGATACTTGGCACGCTCCGGATTAAGTACAGCTACTCGTGGAACCAAACATGAATCCAAATAACAATAAACAACAACAAAAAGAGTCCGGCCCTCTAAAAAATATTAGGAAAATGTGGACAACGAGACTCGGGTCTTAAGCCTGCCTCTAAGTTCACAAACGGCGGGACATAAGCCCAAGCGAGGCTGGTCCCTCCACTCGGGTCACCAAATCTGAGTATACAAATACAAAGCGGAGGAAGGTCTGGAGGGCCCTGGATAAGATCAAAGTTCTAAGATCGCAGAGAGAACGAAGCTACACGCTACCGCTATGAGGCCTTTTAACGAGGTCCTCAAGGATCAGCTGGCTGTGGCAGTTATTGACCAATGAAGAGGATGGCAGTATCACGCCCGCCAATTGGAGGAAGGTGGATGGGCCTTAGCCACCACCTACCTGAAAATCCCGTCAGAAAATCCAGGACCTGCTCCGACTTGTCGGGATGGGTCTGGCACAGGAACCACGTGAAACTGACTGCTTGTGCAGATCAGAGGTCTCTGCTGCTTTATAAGAAGGCAGTGCGAGGACTTGGCGAGGAATGGCCCACAGCTAGCCTTACTGTTATTGATAGGGAGGAGATCCCCTGCAGACCAAGAGCTAGGGTGTACATCCCTTCGAAGCTTAGTGATCCGAAGGTGATAATCCAGTTGTTGCAGGTTGGCAACCCAGATTTGCCAACGCAAAACTAGAAAGTTGCCAAGCTCGAGGAGACAAAGGCTGACCATAGGTCAGCTGTTATCATCTTAAACAGATTGTCACTGACTGCACTGGAAAAAACCAACGGCGCGGATAAGCCGGAGGCTCCGAAGTCAGCTTCAGACACTACGGCTTTGCTTGATAGCTCATCTGCATGCGCGGAGGTAGCTAGCCAAGCGGAAACTTTCTATACGGACACGGAGATGCTAACGTCGATGGAGTTTTTAAAGAGGCTCTCAGAGGACTTCTCATCAGGGAATGCCTCTGACGTTACTGTGGTGGCAAAGAGGCTGTAGAAATGATTTACCACTCTAAGGCAGCATCAGCTGCTCTAATTTTCAAAATTTGCGAAAGAAGCGACGGATGTCGTCTTGATCGAGGAATCTTGGCTCACTGAAGAACTGGGTACTTGAGGTCGATAAACGAAACCTCTGGATATTATTAGCTTACCTGGCTTATGATGAAGTGGATATTTCACAAATCATTCTAGGTGAGCTAATCTTGGAGGCTCAGAAGCGCAAGGTTGGATCATCTTGGGGAGTGATGCAAATGCTACACGGTCTGGGGAAGTACAGACACAATTGAACGAGGTGAGTTACTCCTCGACTACATTTTAAGTACTAACCTTCATATATGTAACATAGGCAATAAGCTGACCTTTATAACTAGAAATAGACAGGAGGTATTGGATATTACTCTATTCTCAAGCTTTCTGACGATTAGTCTATTAAACTGAAAGGTGTCGGAGGATCACTCCTTTTCTGATCATTGACTTCTCTAAAAAGTCCAATCTACAGAAACAGGAGGAAAGTCAAATGGGATACCTTTAGAACTATTCTGGGTAATTTACCACCAGTTCCGGTGCCAAAACCTCCAAAAACTGCGCAAGAGCTAGGTGGCTTGGTGGACGAGTTGTTCAGCGCTTTTAATGAAGCGATACTGGGCTCTAGTCCCCTTATTATTATTATTATTATTGGGGGGGCCATGCGGGCGATCAGCCACTTCGCACTGCGACCTAAAAGATCTATTGTGCTGGCCCCTGCTTAATTATCCGTCCAGTCAATATTCAGGTTCTGAATGAACCTGACGATACTGCCTCCCGGTACGTGATACATACTATCTGGGCTTATTGCTCTCCCTCCTAGATGTTTACTACAGCATGTAGTTTCGCTAGAAAGACGGTAGCATTGGAGCTCAAGGACCTCGAGAGGGTTGTCCCACTCTCGTATATTCCTACTCCTGCCCCGTATTCCGTTTGATTTTACTCTTACGAGTTGCTCGGAATTGCAAATCACCTGTAGGTCACCCAGCTTTACTACAGGAAGGCTAAATAAAACTGGAGGGTGCCTGGTATCCAGAGTCCGCATATTTTGGGCTGATTAACCTATCAGCCATTCATCTTTCGGCATATGCTGTTCCACCTTAGATTAGGGTTTTTTGTCAAGGTTTTCTCCTTTAGCGCCGTACTTTAGCCTGTGCCAAATGGCCTAAAATGTGCCAAATGGCCTTAGTTACCAGTGGTTGCCACGAGGAGGCAGTACGTACACTTGCGAATTGTGAACAGGTTACCCCTTCCACAATTGTACCCATCACGCAGCTGCCTAATGACAAGACCAGAACAGCTCACGTGATGCGCACCCTACTGGAAGGTTACGGAGCTGGTAGATTAATCTACTCAACTTTGATCCCCCCCTCCAATAGACGCCAAACCACCAAAAAAGTCCCCTTAGCAGGCCTAGGAGTAAATCTCGGCCACCCTGGTGGTCCAAGGAGATTCAACAAATACGTCAAAAATGCAAAAGACTTTAAAACAGCACGGAAAACAAAAGCCGCCTTAAACTGAGACTCGTAAAAGGAAGTCCTCAAAACTTGCAAATATCAATTGAGAAGTGCCAAGAACAGCTCTTGGAGACTATACTGTTGCGAAATGCAGAAGTCTTCGGAGATGTCCAGGCTACGCAAAGTACTATCAACTGGTCCTTCCATCCTAAGTCATCTTCAACGGCCGGATGGGATATGGACCACTAATAGTGCGGAATCACTGGAACTTCTTCTGGAGACTCATTTTGCTGGTTGATTCGAATCTGTACCTAGCACATCAGCAGGTAAAAGGGCAAGTAGCCTCATAGGCCAAATTATTAGCAGGTAATGGTTAGAGGTAATTTTCAAAGGCAGCCTAGAAATATGTCAAATTCCTAGTAAATGGACAGAAGTGAAGGTTGTTTTCATACCTAAGGCGGGAAACGCTCACACTGCAATCCCAAAGACTTTAGACCGATTAGCTTGTCTTCCTTCCTTTTTAAAACACTGGAAAGACAAATAGAAGCTCATATTAGAGGCACGATTGTGACGTTAAAGCTGTCTAAATCTCAACATGCCTATTGCAAGGGGAGATATGTAGAGACTGCTCTTAATACTCTTATGTATTTCATTGAGAAATCTTTCGAGTATAGATGCGTCGCAATGGTAATTTTCTTGGGTATTGAGGACGCCTTGAACAATGTGCTTCCAGGGGCTATAACTCGGACACTTTCAGATCTGGGAGTGGATGAATCACTCAAGTACTGTAAAGATCCAATGCTAAGAGGCAGGATCATAAATGCCAGTTTGGGGGGAATCCTCCGTCAGATGATTTGCAAGCAGAGGTACGCCGCAGGGTGGCGTATCGTCCCCCACCTACTATGGAACTTGGTCATAAATGTCCTGTTGCTGAGACTGGAGGACGGTGGCTTCAAGTTGGTTGCATATGCGGATGATGTTGCTATTGTTGTTCGTGGCAAATATCCCGGCACCCTTATGGCCGGTCTCCACTCGTCGCGACTAAGAAAAATTGGCGTAACGTCACGCCAAAATTAGTGTATTATACTTACAACTACTAACAAAACAAATAATTATAAATTCTCTGTTTTGATTATAAAAAAACAAATATTTGCATCAGTCATTTTGGATAGTGAAATTTAATATTTTCAAATATATTTGGATTTTTTAAATAAAATTATAACTATAAAAAGATTATTTGGTTTCATTTGTGTGTTTTGTTCAAATCTTATTATTGTTATTTCGCTGATTATATAAATTTGTTATTTTCTTAACTAAATTTTTTGAAAATGGAATGGGATCTGGACTACATGAAATACAACGTTAAATGTTTGCAACATATTGTATATTTTTACTATCGATTTTATCTGACTTAATAGCAGATGACTGCGATTGTAACTGCGACACACCAGCAAGGAGGTATTGGATACATCCTTTGGGGCAATCGAGGAGACGTCAAGGCTTTTTCCACAATTTTGTGCGAGAAATGCGGTTGAACGATTATGAAACGTTCCGAAATTTCCATCGGATGTATCCAACAGGGTTTGACAAATTATTAAATATTATTGCGCCACGAATTCAAAGAGACCTAATAAGACGAGACATTGTGGCACCAGCCGAAAGATTATCTTTAACGTTGAGGTGAGTTTAGCAATTTTATATTATTTATTCACAAATTTCACACATTCATATTTCTTACACTAAAAGTGTAACAAGCAAGTGGTGATTTCCTTGATTTCCATTGGAAAATTCGGATTTCGCATTGGCAAATCCACTACGTCTAAAATGATACATGAGACGTGTTCTGTAATATGGTATTACCTTTCACCAATTGTGTTAGCACCCAAAAAAGAGCAAGACTGGCGAACAATTAGCTTGAATTTCGATAGTTCATGGAATTTTCCAAATTGTTTAGGGCTATTGACGTCAAGCACATCAACATACAGGTATTATAGGTCCTATTTAAATTTATTATATTGTTATTATAATCATGCTTCTATTTCAGGCCTTTGCTAATTCCGGGTGAAGCCACTTCAATTATAAACAACAACATTCAGTTGTGTTGTTAGCTGTATGTGATGCCCATTACCGATTCACAATGGTAGATATTTGGAATCCTGGCCGAAATAGTGATGGAGGAATTTCCCGAAAGTCAAATTTTGGAAATGGAATCCTTCAGACTTCAGAGATTGGGTAAAATGAACTTTCCAGCTGATACTGATCTACCAGGTACCAATAAGGTTGTGCCGTACACATTTGTCGAGCCATTTCCTTTGTTACCCAATTTAATGTGTCCTAATGCGGTTATCAAGATGCCGGCTAACAATTGAAAATGCGTTTGGTATTCTGACTGCACGGTTTAGAATTTTCAGACGTCCAATCAACACAAGCCGAGGAACGGTTTTAAAAATAATACAAGCAACGGTCTGCCTACATAATTGGATGATCGATGAAACGCCTAGGTATATGGAAAGTGAACTTGTAGACAGAGATGCTGGAAATGGAACAATAGTTGAGAGGCAATGGCGTTCTGAACCCATATGCTTTCAATAAGACGAGTAGGTGCAAATAATTCAACATGGTATGCTTACGAAATACGTAGATAAATCACTAATTATTTTGTAAACGTCGATCCACTACAATGGCAAGAAATGTATGCAGAGTAAACACGTTTCAATAATTACATTTTACAATAACAACTGTCCTTTTCAGGACAACCATGTAATATAAATTGAAAAATAAAGATTTTATATTTTTATTTTTAAAATTTTATTATATCATTTTGAAAGTGGGGCAAGTCCATTGTTCAAAAAAATGAAGATAATGGTAGTTATAGATAAAACTTAGTATGATCATTTTATCTATAAACAATATACAGTGGAGATGGAAGTTTTGGCTCCGAACAGTATCGTAAATATCTTTATTTTGAAAGTGGTGGACACAAGTAAATTTAAAAAAATGAATATAAATCTTATTTTTTTTGTATAACGAATGAGCGAGAATGAGAGAGCGAGCAAAGTTAAACACTAAACAATATTTTTCAATTTGTTATTTCTTCACACACACTGAAAAACTAAATTGTATAACAAACAGCAACACTCTGGAAAACTGTATATTATCGGCTTGCAAGTAAGTTCCAAATCAGTTTCTAATAAATACTCGACAAGTCGACATTGTGTTGTTTTGTGCTCGGTGTACAATAACTTTTAACAGTTTCATTCTTATTTGAAAATTAATAACGGACTGTGGTTTATTTTATAAAAAGAAAAAATGGCTCAAACCGATTAGAACAAAAATTACAATTCTGATGCATCTGAAAGTGAATTCGGTAAGTAACCAAAATAAAATAAAAATACTTTTCTGGGTAATAACGCCACTTCAATAAAATCCTCATTTGCAAGTAATTTTATTATTTTTATTATGTTTGTAGGTTTTGCGGAGTTAGGATCTGAATACGAAGATAATTCGGACCAAAATAATTCAAAAAACTCAAAAAAAGAAGAAGAATATTTGAACTATTGAGTTCGACATCAAATGAGGATGATGCTACAGAGGAACGCTACGAACAAAACAAGGTTACTTATGTGCAAAAAATAAGAAAATTCAATCGAAATAGTGGAAAAAAATATTACACAAATTATTCCCGAGAAAAAATTCACGAATAAAAAGTGCCAATGCTCAAAGACATGTGCAAAACTTATCAGTGAGGAAGAACGGAAACAAAATTTTAACCTATTTTGGAACCTTTCAGATTTCAATAAGCAAAGTTTATTTCTACAAGCAAGTACTCACAAAGTAGTTAGGAAAAGAAAGCGCCCAAGATATTTCAAAGGAGCGGCAAAGAATCGTGGAAATATTTTAGTATGTAAAACATATTTTCTACACACTTTTAATATATCTAAAGAACGATTGGACCATGCTCTAACAGCAGAAGTAAAGGACGATTGGATCATCGCTGTAAAAGCGGAAAACCAGTCAAAATTTGTTAAATGATATAAGGCAACACATTCAAAGTTTTCCTCAGTTTGAAAGCCATTATACAAGGAATCACAATCCAGACAGAAAATATTTAAACCCAGAACTAAATATAGGAAAAATGTATAATTTATATGTGGATGAATGTAAACTGAACAAGAGACCCTGTGTAAATGAGTGGATTTACAGGAATATGTTTAAAACACAATTCAATTTGCAGTTCCACCATCCACGCAAAGACACCTGCCAAAAATGCGATATGCTTAATATGAAAATTAAAACTTCTTGTAATATTCATGAGCGACAGAACCTGACAGAACAACATGAAATTCACTTGAAAGTAAATGCCAAAATTGCTAGAAAATCCTTGCAGGAAGACAGAGATAAGGCTGTAAATAATCTGGAAAAATATTTTGCATTCTCCTTTGATTTACAAAAAGCATTACACCTTATCCTAAGCTAACAGTATCAATTGCATATTATCAGCGGAATATGTATGTATTGAATCAAGGCTTCCATAATTTTCACAACGATGAAGTTAATATGTATGTTTGGGATGAAACTATAGCATCCCGAGGATCACAAGAAATAGCATCTTGCTGTTTGACGCACTTACGGACTGTGAAAACTCAAAAATACATTATAGCTTATAGTGAGATGTGCACTGGCCAAAATAGAAACATTAAGTTGGCCTTAATCTGAATGAAAATTGTTCAGTCCAGTAACAATGAAATAATTAATAATTTTTACCAAACGATCGTGACTTTTTAGCAGTGTTGCGAAACGTTACCATAACGACCGAAATAATAACGTTACTCAAAAAAAAATCGCGAAACGTTACGCGTACCTGTACCCAAAATTGAAAAATGACAATAACGTTATAATGTAACAGTACCGGTATTTTATTCTTGGGTATTTCGCTCCATCAAACACTTATTTTAAAATAAAACATTTTTAAAATTTTGGGAAAAAATAAAATATTTTTTTTAACTCCGAACTAATAAAGTTGTGTCAGCGAATTTTTTTCTCAGTTCAATTTTTTTTAACGCACCTACGATTATTTGTTTGTACGCACCTACAGTTACTGATTATTTGTTTGTTATGTGGCATCGTTACCAACTTCAACTACATTTTTATTTTGACGTTCATGAGAAGCGCAAAACACTAACCTCGATCTTCATTTATCGTTTAAATTTAAATATTAATTGGGTTTAATCGGTGAGTTTTTATATTTATAATTACTCTTATATTACATAAACATTTTAATATAATTTTTTTAGAAAACTGCTCTTAAAAGCATGAGGAGAAATATTAATGGCAAAAAATTTGGAAATACAGTCGCATTTCACAATTGATAGATTAAAAAACAACAGTACTTGTAAAGTTTGTGAAAAAAATACAAGTGTTATACCAGGTTTACACACTGGAAATCTAACTAAGAATTTAAAGAGGAGACATCCCGATCTACTTGAAAATATTAATGAAAAGTGGATAGTCAAAGATGCTGAAAACAGAAATGTAAAACAACAGCGTACGTTAGATAATTATATTGTAGACCAAAAAAAAACCTGTCCAGTTAAATATAAGTTCGTCGGAAATGATTGAATTGTGTATTGAATTGGTTACACTAAATGGATTACCGTTGCGTGTTTTGGAATGTAGTGCACTAAAAAAATTATTTGATCCAATAGCAAAGGCGCTTGGTATCACTATTAATCGCGAAAATATTCACGACCAGATAATAAAAAAAGCTGAAATATATAGGGAATTTATAAAATCAGACATTAAATGTAAAATGGTATCTGTCAAAGTCGATAGTGCTAGTCGTTTAGACAGCTCGGTTTTAGGAGTTAACATAAAATATGAAAAGGATAATGAAATTATTATTCGTACGCTTGCAGTCAAAGAGCTGAAAGAAAGTCACACTGGTGAATATATTTCCAATGTTATTCTCGATATTTTACGTAAATATGATATCAATATAAAACAAATTTATACATTCAGTTCCGAAAATGGGCGCAACATGGTAAAAGCAGCTGAGCTTTTAGGATTGAACCAGATTTGTCACCTTGAAGATGATGTTGATATTAATGAGCAAGCATGCAGTTATGATTACGATATTGCAGAAATTGAAACTGATGATCAATATTTTGAACCTTATAATGAAAGCGAATTAGAATCAATAATATTACAACAAGAATCACCTTTGTTGACATCCGTAAAATGTATGGTACATACTTTACAATTGGCTGTTAACGACGCCATCATGAAGAATTCTACATATAAAACTTGCATCGAAAAGGCTCTTAGTGTTGTCATTAAACTGCGAACTGCGAACTGTCCTTGAGATATTAAAATGTCGGAAATTAAGAAAACCAATTCGAAATATAGCAACAAGATGGAATTCAACTTTTATTATGGTTAAGTGATTAATTGAGTTACGCCCGTTTTGTAAAGAGTTGGAAACAGCTATACCAGACCTTCATCTGTCGGCAAACGACTGGAATAAATTAGAAAATTTTTGTGCGGTTCTCAAATTTCCATTCGACGCCACAATTGCGTTGCAGAAACATCAATTGCTATTAAGCGAAGCATTCGCTATATGGTATAAATGTAAATTGGAATTATTAGAAAATAAAAATTCATATGCTACAGCTCTTTTAAATGCCATGATTGCCCGAGAAAAGCAAGTAATATTACAATGCAGGCCGGTACTAACAGCGGTGTTTTTGGATCCTAGATACAAAAGCCTTCTGAATGATGATCAGAAAAAACTAGCTAAAAATCATCTAGCAGATGTATTTAATTATGTTAACTCCAACAATTCCGAGATTGGGTACGGGATCCATACTTAAGGAATATGAATATCTCTCATAACAATAATAATACACAAAGTAGCTTGATGAGTACTGTCAACGATGATAACGATATAGTATATAGATTTTTAGCTGAAAAAATGGATGGTGAAGAAAATTTACATACTAGTATTCCTTATTTAATTGGCGTTATTGAAAGTGCTTGCAAAGTTATGCCAAAAAAAGATTTTAATGTTTTTTATTATTGGAAACAAAAGAATGCAGCGGTTGCAACAATTGTGAATGTAATACTTGCAGTCCCAGCAACTCAAGTTTCAGTTGAGCGAGTTTTTTCCATATTAAAATGGAGTTTAACGGATAGGCGAAACAATCTGGATCCGACAATATTAGAAGATACGTTGTTGATAATTTTAAACAAACTCATCGATGAAAAATAATGAACTGGCTTATTTACAATTTATAAATTGAATTCATAGTTTTATTTATTTATATATTTTTTTTATTATTATTTACGATGAATTAAGGTATATATTTTTTATTTATTTTTTGTTGTGAAATGTACTTTCTGTTTTATTTTATACGAATTAATTTTATTTATTTATGAAATAGTAAATACAAAATTTATTTATATAATATATTTTAATTTTTTCTTAAATCTGGACTTTTATTTTTTTATACTTCTTACTTTCTAAGCATGAAACTGAATGTAACGTTATATCGTAAAGTAACGCAAAATAATTTCGGTACAGTACCGAATAACGGAACGGTAACGAAATTTTTGTTATTAATGTAACGAAACGAGTAACGTTACATTTTATTTTTTCGTTACGCAACACTGCTTTTTAGTGGTAGAAATGGCACTCCGGAAAACCAATTCATTGTATGTCCCCCAGGATTACTATAAAATAATACAACATTGTCGAAAATATAATAAATTTTTAGTACATGAGATGAAACGTGAAAATTCTTTTTCAACCTAACCTCTGGATGAAGCGGTTCTAAAAAGAAGGGAAAATACCGATGGAGAAACTGTGAATTGGTTAAGTATATGCTGGATCAGATTTACAAGGGACGCACCATACAAAATGTTATGCAAAACTTCGGTAGAACAAGATTCTGAATTTAAAATTATCGATTTATCACCACAACGAGGAAGACCAATTAATTTCGGAAATATAAAATTACCTTTTTTGTATGGAAAAAGGAGACCTATTATATCTGACAAATATAAGGACCTCATGAATTTATTACCATACTCCCGTTCGTCATGAATATTTTAAAATGTTAAATCCTGCGTAAAATTCAATATAATTATACGTATAAAGTAATTGATTAACGAAAATGTAAATTTTTTTTTGAAATTCTTAATAAAAATGAATTGTTTTTGTTATGTTATATTTTCTACTATAATATTTAAAAACTGTTTTCTTTGTTTTATTTCACTTTTTATCAAATGAATAAATATTTATTGGGTGTGTGAATATCACTCCGCCCTTTTTTGTTAAAATAAAACACATTTGCTTACTTTATTGAAAGTATGCTCCATTTGCAGCTATAACTTTTCCCCATTTTTCAGGCAGTTTACGGATTAGCTCTCTGAAAAAATCTTGGTCTTTTCGATCTCTGCGCGAGAACTGAACCGCTGTTCAGAAAGAGACAACTGCATCGACCGAAATAAGTAGTAATTTGAAGGAGCTATGTCTGGTGAATACGGCGGGTGGGGTAGAACTTCCCAGTCCTATCCTTGCAAATAATTTTTCACAACGTTTGCAACATGTGGTTTTGTATTGTCATGCTGAAAAATTAATTTGTTGTGTCTATTCACCCATTCTGGTCGTTTTTTCTCTATAGCTCGCTTCAAAAGTATTAGTTGTCGTCGGTACACATCGCCATTGGTAGTTTCACCTGATTCCAGCAGTTCATAATATACCACACCTTGCTGATCCCACCAGATACAGAGCATAACCTTATTGCAATGGATATCTCGCTTTGGTTGCGATGGACCAGCTTCACCACACTTCACCCAAGATTTTTGGCGTTTGGGATTCTCATAATAAATCCATTTTTCATCTCCAGTAACTATCCGATGCATAAAACCTTTTCTTTGTTGTCTTTCAATCAGTATTTCACAAATGGTTTTTCAACGTTCGAGGTCTCTTTCTTTTAATTCATGTGGAACCCATTTGTTAGCTTTTTGAACCATTCCGATTGTTTGTAAATGTTTTGCAACAGTTGATCAATCAACATTTAAGGCTACAGCCAATAACGTTTTCAATTCAATTAATTTTTGGATGGTTTTAAATGCTCTTTACCTTAAATGCCAAAATCATCATTTTGAAAAAGGGCGGAGTCATATTCACACACCCAATATATTAATTTGAATTTTGTTTTTTTTATTAAAAAAAAGGCTGATATAACTAAAATATTATCCATTTAAATGAACGATTACAATAATTCATTAATTTTGAAAGTGAGGCAAGTCCATTTAGTTATAAGAAACCGTTTATTATTTTCAGCTAACACTATAAACACTATTGAATTATAAACTTACATTAACTAATGTCTATTAATACTAATAATATGTCTATTAATACTTACCAATATTTTTAAATTTATTGAAATGCAAACCCTTAAATATCTCGTAATAACAAAAAATGGACTTGCCCCACTTTCAAAATAAATGGGTCATATTTAATTTCATTTCAGGTACATTATTTATTCATTATTTTATAGGTATGTATAATCTTTTTAGGATAATTCATTTGAAATATTAAAATATATATACATACTGTCAGCGTCAAATGAAAGTGTACACAATGTTTTCTTATATAAACGCTTTTATTTCGGCATTGAAACATTAAAGTTTTTCTAACTTTACTATTATTTACAAAACACTGTACAATGGTCCTAAGATGTGTAAATGAAAAATGAAAATATTTCAACAACAACAGTACAAACAAAACTAAAAATACTCCAAATTTAATGCGTCAAAAGAAAGTGTACACATATACTCGTAGTAGAATAATGCTTATTTTAAAATTACGCAAAAAAAATGTACCGTTATTATTTGTTTTTGTGTTTAAATTCTTTACTAATATCAAAATGGGCAAGCAAACTGCAATTGAGACGAGAAAATTAGTTATAAAATTTAAGGAAGAAGGCAAATCTTTACGCGAAATTGCCACAATTATTGGAAGAAGCCATAATGTTGTAAAAAAAATTATAGATAAGCAGAAAAAATTTGGAAGTTTGGAAGATCAGCCACGTACCGGGAGACCAAAACGTCTTAATGACTTAGAAATTAGGTCCATTGTGAGAGCAGCAAAGAAAGATCCGACTGTAAGTGCGGTGAAAAATATCAGAGCAAATGTCCGAATCATCCAAAGGGAAAGTAAGTGCCAGTACTGTCCGCCGAGCGTTACCCGCAAATGGTTTATATGGAAGAGTTCCCAGAAAAAAACCACACATTTCCAAACAAAATAAGAAACGACGCCTAGAATTCGCCAAAAAATACAAAAATGAAGAAAAATGGTTCTGGTACAACGTAATTTTTACAGATGAAAGCAAATTTTAGGTCTTTGGACAAAAAAACGTGGTAAAATTTGGAGAAGCAGAAATGAAGAATTTAATAAAAGCAACATAATATCTACCGTGAAGCATGGCGGGGGTTCGGTGATGGTGTGGGGCTGTCTGGCATGAAGCGGTGTGGGAAACCTAATATTTATTGATAGCTTAATGAACAAAACCGACAATTTAAATATTTTAAAAGAGAATTTGGTGCCTAGCGTAGAGAAATTAAACTTAAACCGAGTGTGGATCTTCCAACAAGACAACGATACCAAGCACACCGCCAAAATTGTTAAAGAATGGTTGTTGTACCACACTACAAAACAGTTGGATCATCCCTCACAGTCACCAGACCTCAATCCAATTGAACATCTTTGGGAAAATTTGGACAGACACAGGGCCGGCTCTTCTTGGGTCAAATTGGTTCACTGTAACCGGGCGCAAAAAATTCAAAATGCAAAAGGCGCAGATTTAGGAATTTCCCTTTTATAAACAATAACTTATTGTATTAATATCTCTCTCTATTTCTGTTCATTCAAAGTCACATAATAGCGTCTAGTTTGAAAAATCAAGTCATATCAAAGCAAGTAACTTAACATCATAGAAAAAAACACATCTGATTGGAACAAAATAATAAATTGGCACCATATCCCATTATTTTTGTTTTGTTTTAATTGTATTTTTGTTGTTGTACCAAAATAAATTTGGTTCATTTTTCGAATTATGCGCGTCAAGAGAGTTTATTTAAAACGAATTCTCTTAAAGCGGAGCGGTGGCACACAGTTTGAATAATGCACCAAATTTATTGTTACACAACAACAAAAATAAAACAAAAGGAAAACAAAAACTATGAGGTAAGGTGCACATTTACATTATGTTCCAATTGGAGAGTTATGAGAGAGTAAATTTCCATCTTGTAGAAAAATTGATTATGTATGAGTTATTATTCAAAAATTGAAAACATTTGTTTTCTGTGTATCCTCTCAAAAATAATTTTCGAATGTTTGCTGCGCTTGCGCTCGTCGAGCGAAAATATTAGATTCAATGTTTCATCTCTTTTTGTCGTACACAAATGCATACTCTTGGCACACAAATTTGAAATGCACCTCCATTTATTTATATACCTATATATGTATATCTACTTAGCTATAGCTACTAATACTACAGTGGCGCTCCACAGTAAATTTACAAATTATTTTTTTCAATTACGCTTTACTGATGGAATATTTACGGATTTTTCCTTTTCTCTTCAAAATTCTTTTTACAATTTATATTTCGTCGAAATAACCGTACTTTACGAATATATATATGTAGTAAGATAACGGTACCTGTTTTTTTATTTTAAAAAAAAACTACAAAATGCGAGCTAAAAAGTTAGAAATTTTAAGTTTGTAAATTTTCTTTTGAGCGCTACTGACTACTGTATATGTGAAAAAAGAGAAATCTGTAATATATCCAAAAAACAAAACAGTGTCAGTTTACTTAAAGAAAAAAGAAAACTTTTTAGTTTGTGTTGAACATTTATGTTTTATTTTTGGTGTTAAATAATTCTTATTCAGTGTGTAAATTAAATTTTGAAAAATGTTCCCAAATAAAGTAAAGCTTTCCGGTAGCCAGTGTCGTAAACGAAGAAAGAAGCAAGAGCAAGAGGATATTTTACAAGGCGAACAACTTGGCAAATATTTAAAACCAAACACAGATTTTGAAATTGGAATTTCAAATCAGGTTAGTGGTCACAAAGAAATTACTCCTGTTGTTTTAGCCCCTACAAATACTTCACCAGGTAAAGATTTACAAATAAGTTCTGGTAATTCTGTTTGTAACAATTTAGCTTTTAATGTATTATAGAAAGTTTCGAATTGCCATATAATAGTGTATATATACCTTTAGTTTGCTCCTCGCATTATGAGTCACAATTACAAAACAATACGATTGAAATTAATGGTTCGCTTGATAAAGATTCAACGTTATATCACCATAATGACCAAATTTTTAACGCTGGTATTTCGAGTAACATAGAAAATGTCAGCACATCCGACATGAATGATCCAGCTTTATGGCCTCTTCTCACTGATAATTTTCGCCAAATGATAATTCGGAAGGGCCCATATCAATTATTAAACTTTGATTTCCCAACAACAAACAAGCGAAAATTTAATCCTAAACACTACTATAGGAACATGTCGAATGGTGGAAAAATTTTAAGAAACTGGTTAATTTATTCCGTATCGAAAAATTCCGTTTTCTGCTTTTGCTGTAAGTTGTGTGGTAAAACTAGCAATCATAGTCTATACAATTTTGGATTTTCTGATTGGAATCACATTGTAAGGCTATTAAAAGAACATGAAACAAGTGCGATGCACAATAAATCGTTTACTGATTGGAAATTATTAGAGATAGGCTTGAGACAAAATAACACAATTGATTCCCATATGCAAAAACAACTTAATCAGGAAATAAATCACTGGAAAGAAGTACTAAAACGATTATTTATTTTTGTGCAATTTTTGGGTTGTCAATCTCTTGCTTTTCGTGGTTCTTCCGATGTACTCTTTACTGAAAATAATGGAAACTTTTTGCAATTAGTTGAAGCAATAAGCAAAATAGATCCAGTACTTGCTGAACATATTCGACGCATACAAAATAAAGAAACTCGGTATCATTATTTGAGTAAAAATATACAAAATGAGATAATTCAAATAATATCTAAAGCAGTGCAAAATAAATTGATTGCAATGATTAAAAAAGCCACATACTATGCAATTATTGTAGATTCTACTCCAGATGCAGGTCGAACTGAACAAATTTCATTAATAATACGTTTTGTTCATCATAATGAAGACTCGAATGAATTTGTAATTAAAGAACACTTTCTGGGATTTATAGAAGGAAAAGAAAAAACTGGTGAAGGATTCTCTGAAACCATTTTAAATATTTTGAAAAAATTAGACCTTTCCATAAAAAACTGCAGAGGACAAGGTTATGATAATGCTGCAAATATGAAAGGCAAGCATTCAGGGATGCAATCACGAATAAAAAATATTGAACCAAGGGCGCTTTTTGTGCCATGTTCGGCTCATTCACTCAATTTGGTCGTTAATGATTCCGCTGATGCAAAATTTTCTCTGGAAGCAAGTAAATTTTTTGATGACGTTCAAAGTTTATATGTATTTTTCTGCAAATCTACAAAACGATGGGACATCCTGAAGGCTAATATAACATATTTAACCTTGAAACCACTTAGTGATACCAGGTGGTCTAGCAGAATTGATGCTTTACGGCCTTTAAAAGATAATTTAGGGGATATTTATGAAGCATTAATTCAAGCTTCAGAAGAAGGTGATTCAAATACCAAGGTCATGGCTACCGCATTAGGTAATAAAATTTTTAATTTTAAATTTATTTTCATCCTTTTAATTTGGTATGACATACTAGAAAATATATATATTGCGAGCAAAACTTTACAGAGTATTGATATAAACATTTCTATAGCTGTAAAGGTAATTAAAACTACGTTGGAATCTCTAAAATCAATGAGAAATGATGAAAAGTTTGAATATTATATTGATCGTGCTGAAAAAATGGCTAGTAATTTAGAAATTTCAACAGATTTCTGCAATGAAACCGCGCTACGTTCTAGACGAAAAAAATCGCAGTTCGATTACGAAGCATCGGATACTATTTTGTCACCGAAAGAACAGCTTAAAATTAAATTTTACTATATGGTGTTAGATCAGGCTATATCTTCAATCACGGAGCGATTTCATCAATTAGAAAATCATAGTAATTTATTCAGTTTTTTATATGATATATCAGAATTGTGGAAGCTGCAACCAAACGAACTGAATACAAACTGCATGAATTTAGCAAAAGCCCTTACTAATGATGATGAGTGTGATTTAAACGGAAATGAAATGGTCATTGAAATGGGAATGTTATCGAAGCTAGTCAAGCCTAAAATGTCTCCAAAACAAGTGTTAGATTTCTTAACACAACAAAATTTAAATACTTTGTATCCAAATCCAGTAGTGGCTCTTCAAATTTTATTAACTTTACCAGTTACCGTAGCGTCAGGAGAGCGTAGCTTTTCTAAATTGAAAATAATTAAAAATTATTTAAGAACTTCCATGACACAGGAAAGATTAGTAGGCCTAGCGACAATTTCTATAGAGAAAGAAATAGTTAACGAGCTGAACTATGATGATTTGATTGACCAATTTGCCAATATCAAATCCCGGAAAATTGAATTTTAAATTGCTTAGATCGAGTTTAAAAATATTAGTACGTCGTTTAGAGGAGTATGCCTATCGGGGAAACCTCTTTAAAAAAACGCATTGTAAGTCTACCTCAAGAGTGATGTGGAAACGGCTTAAACTTAAGTTACAATTTTCAATT